>JAPVEC010000227.1:0-18993 GCA_028984105.1 Lavandula angustifolia | reverse complement strand
AGCGAATTCCAAAGAACAAAGTCTTAGCAAGAACTTGAAGAACAATCTCCGGCGAAAGACTACATTCTAGCTCATAAGGAATCAAGCTATACCGACATATAAAGCCTCTAGTATCCAAATCGACGTTACACGAACTCAAAGCTTACCTTCAGCTGTTCGTCGATCTAGAAGCTACTCTCATATTCCCTATCCCTCTAACCCTAAGCTCAACTGTTCTTATCCATAGCTTAGACGAAGGAGTTCACATTTGAACCCAATCCTTATTGTATAAGGACTCCTTCACTGTTGGAGAAGTTTGTCAAACACTTTAAGTTTGATAGTGTTGTAAACTGACACTTGGATCAGTATAAAAACCAAGACGCGGCTTTGCCCAAGGGTGCAAGCCGACCGAGACTAACTCAGATAATAAATAGCCTCCCGATCATTCGGGACAATGGACGTAGGATTTGAGCGATATCCGAACCACTTTAAAAATCCCGTGTCTCTTATCGCTTTCTTAACCGTTGCATTGATTTTACTATTCATACTGAACATCATATTTAAAATCAATCAATCGTCACAAAGATACCGAACTTTTAATCTACCGAACCGAGACTTAAAATGTTTTCTCACAAAAACCGATTTGGGGCCTACACTATTCCGCGCACCGAACTCTTACCGTAGATACCGAATTCCGACCTAGTCGCTAGCGTATCTCACTGAGCCGCATTTCTTAGCCTTTAACTCGATTCGTAATGCTTGTCTGCCGCCGAACTGCTCTGGCGACACCATCCCGAATAGGACTGCTCGAGTTCGAAGTTGAGAAATCGAATCAGTGTATTCACCCCCCTCTACACCCGACCGTACACTCTGGGACCAACAATTGGTATCGGAAGCAGGAGTTCTTTGGAGACTCTTGTCACTTTGAGACCGGTCTATTCGAACGGATCCGGAGGAAAACGTTTTCACCGCATATCACTCTACATTCATATCTATATTCTTCATGGCTGATATGTCGTGTATAAGGATGGTACCCATGTTCTCGGTGGAGAATTATGGAGTATGGCGAGTCGAATGGAAGTATATCCGACATCCCTCCATGACAAGATGACCGAAGTGCTTGAAGATGGACCTATCGTTCCCATGATCGATAGTGTCGTAACTCGTGACCAAGCTCAAGGAGGAGGAATGGTGACCGGGAAGAAGATTCCCAAAGACAAGTCTCTTCACTCCCGAGGAGAAGAAGCTTCACAACTTAGACCGTGTTGCCGTAAACGCTATACTGACCACCCTTAGTGATTCTTATCTTGGCAGTGGTTCGGGAATGCAAGACCGCAAAAGAACTCGGGACGCTTAGCGCTGCGAGTCGAGGGACTCGAAGATCAAAGCGAATAAACTAGCACTCGGAACTCCAAAAGCCGGGAAAGCTTGTCTCTCATGCCCGGTAACAAAATCGAAGATCTCGAACGTCGATTTACCAATCTGATGAACTCTATCAATGGGCCGGGAAAGACATTCAAGAATCGAGAGATGAATCAAGATTCTCGAGGGCACCGCCGGACGGACACCGGACACCTTTTGCCACTCTATTGCGACATTCTGACTTAGATGCTGTGTCTCCTGACCATATCTTTTCAGAATTACAGGCAGAGGAGTTTGAGTTCGATAGACCTCAAAGAAAGCAGAGAGCTGAAGCTGACACAAGAATCGACCATGCTTTCAAAGCATCGGCCAAGACAAAGATCTCCGACGACGAGCAAAACGACGAGTAACACTGAGCCTTCACTCAATGATCTACAAGAAGGAAGTCTCGCTCAGAAGTATGCGCTGCTCGCTGTAAAGTATCAGAAGGAGAAGGAGCGACGCAGAAAAGTGACTAAAGCCTATCGAGAAACGAAAGGTAAGTCAAATTATATGTCGAAACACACTCCCGACTCACAATCTTCTCGAATACGTAAAGAAGGATGACTCGTAACCGTCAAAGAATAGCGAAAGCAAAGAAGAAAAAGTCATCACTTGCTATAATTGCAAAAAAGCCGTGACATTATCAGCATGATTGTCCCGAGCTCGATAGTGCCGAACGCGCAAAGACGTAAGGCAAGGAGAGAGAAATTCGCCCTTAAAAGACAAGCTTATATTGCAAAGGGCGAAATCTCGTACGACTCGAAGAAGTCGACTCCTTTATGGATTCATCTCGACGATGAAGCAGCCTTCATGGCCTTAGAGCATGAAGCGATGAATCACCGAAAAGTGCATGATGGCAAAGCGAAGAGGATGAGGTAAATTCTCATGAACCACTTAACTCCTCTTCACACCGCACACACGACACTATTTCAGGTGCGTATGAGAATTTGGACGTCGCGACCGCATACGAAGAACCGCTCGACGAACAAATTCGTAAGCAAGACTCTTCGTGGAGTCGGATACCCCGAAAGTAGAGAATCGAGACTTTCTCAGAAAGTCGTTGCTACCGAGGCCGAAGGACTTGTGTTGAGACTCGTGGAGGAGATAAACTCTCCGATGGCCAAGTCTCAAGCATCAAGAAGATCGGATTTCGCTTTGACCAATGACTCGACTCGTAAAGATACCGGGTGAGTCCACCAAGCAAGAAATGTCGGGACTTCGATCGAGCTCGACACACCGAAGAAAAGTGATGATATCCCGGAGAAACCCGATGACCGAGAGGTACAAGGGTGCCGAGAAGAAATTAGAGGATATGCTAGCAAGCAATAAGCCAAAGCACCGCAAGGAAGGACTCGGATTCACCAGGGGAGCTTCCTCATCCGCCCCTAGTACACTCGGGCAGTACGGCTTGCCGATAGGTTTGTTCAAGGGGAGACTATGAACGCAAATATACCGAACCCCCCTAGCAAAGAACAAACAAGATGAAAGCACCTCATCCCACACATTAGCATTCCGACAAGAAGATCGCGCCAAGAAACCCCGGGCCTCGGGCAAGGGGGGAACCAACAAATCAAAATTGGCGATCAAGATGGACCTCCAAAGCCGACACATCCAACCCAAGCATGGGTCATATTATTATGAACCTATAGTCGAAGAGGCTCCAAAGGTCGAAGAAAAAGAAAGCCACACGTAAGGCTAAGGTCGCAGTCCACCGCTCTAAGATTAGGACTCCCGAACCTCGTAAGCCTCGAAGTCACCTATGACCACCCAAAGGGTCGATATGTTGACTCTAGTGGAAAGAAGATGTCTCGAAACCACCGTGGTTGTTAGACGATTTGGGTTATGAAAACTAACATCTAAGGACCCAAAATCAAAAATAAAGGGTACTTGAATATAATTCTATTTTGCAGTGCGCAGAGACCCATGGTATGTGGACAACGGATGCTCAAGACATATGACATACCAAAGGAGTCTCATCAAGAATTATGTTACCAAGATGGACCTGCAATCGAAGTTTGGAGATAATGCCAAAGGCTACACGAGAGGATACGGCACACTCAAAGATAGGAACTCGCCAAAGTTCCAAGAGTATCCTATGTTGAAGGACTTCAAGCATAATCTTCTCTCCGTTAGTCAATTTTGTGATAACTCGAATAGAGTGATTTTTTACGCCGGTTTCGTGATGTTATTGATAAATCTACAGGGAAAAACAGTGTTATCGTGTTCGCGCAAAAAGAACATATACGTGGCCGACCGGAACTCACCAACCTCAAGCTTGTTTGCCGGGCGAAGAATGAAAACAGTAACGGGGTGGCTATGGCATAGAAGGCTCAGTCATCTCAACTTTAAGACGCTCAACAAGCTAGCAAGAAACACTCTAGCAAGGGGACCGCCGAATGAAGTATTCAAAGAAAGACACTCAAAGGTGAAGCATGTCTCGAAGGGAAAGCAAACAAAGAATGAAAATCCACCTGTTCCATCTCCTTCCACCGATGGAATCCTTCACTGCTACATATGGATTTGTTCGGTCCAGCCTCCCCAAGTGACGATCGAGGCGTAAAATATGCATTAGTGGTCATAGATGACTACTCGCGCTACACATGGGTCATATTCATTGCCAACAAGTCTCGACGTCAAACAGAGTTACCAACGCTTCGAAAAGCTCGGTGTCGAGAAGAACACCAAGATCGAAAAATACGTTCGCATGGAGGAACCGAGTTCCTTAATTCCATGGTAGAGGAGTTCTCGCAGCGTAAGGAATAGAGCATGAGACTTCACCGCACGCACACCTCGCCGTAATGGAGTTGCCGAACGAAAGAACAGTAACTCTAAAAGAGGCAACTAGGACTCTACTCGCGGACTTAGGACTCCCAACCAAATTCTCGGGTAGAAGCTACCGATACCGCATGTTACACTCGTAACCGATCTTTACCGACAAAGCAAAGATAAGAGAACACCATATGAACTATGGAACGGCAGGAAGCCTTCTCTATCTTATTTCCATATCTTTGGTTGTTCATGCTTTATCCACAATAATGGGAAAGATCACCAAGACTTTTGATAGCAAGTCGATCGTGGAGTGTTCTTAGGATACTCTCGGTCGAGAAAGCTTTCGAGTATTCAACTATCGGACCCTTTGCGTGGAGGAAAGCCCTCATGTTGTGTTTAACGAGTTTGCTACCGAAGACAGGAGCAATAACTCAAATTCTGAATCCGAGGACATCGTAGACGCCTACAGGATCTAAGCGTAAAGGACAAATCAAAAAGATTCAACTATGTTGGGATGATGATTCGTACGAAGAAACCAAGACAAATCTACTCGAATCTCTACCACAGAGCAAGTAGCCGAGTAGATTGATTCTCCCGAACGTAATCAATCCCGTGTAACTCAGTCGATGAGGAAACCGTAGAGGTAACCGAGACCACTACCGAGAATAACAACTCGTGGGGAACATCTAGGAATGTTCCCGAGCCGAATGCCCCCGAACCTCGGTGACTCAAGAGATCATACTCTTATCACTGAAATTCTTCAATCTCAGAATAGTACAACTGAAATGCCTAACTCACCTACTATCTTTGTTGAACAAATATCAGATGAAGAGCTGAAACATCGTAGATCGTAGTTGGATGCTCATACTCCTAATTTGATCATTGGAGATCCTTCAGCTAATGTCAAGACAAGATCCGCATTCTCGTCAAGGAGAAAGCGCATTATTTTCCCGCTTCTTGTCTACCAAGAGCCTCGTAACATTGAGGATGCATTAAAGGATGCCGACCGGATCATAGCTATGCAGAGGAGCCGAATCGCCCACGAGAAACGAAGTATGGGAGCTTGTAGACAGACCCCGGCATCAACATGTCATTGGTACCAAATGGGTCTTCAAAAACAAGCGAGATGAAAACAACGTTATAGTCAGGAACAAAGCAAGGCTCGTGGCTAAAGGCTACTGTCAAGTCAAGGAATAGATTTCGATGAAACTTTCACTCCAAATTTGCAAGATTGGAGGCAATTAGACTATTCCTAGCCTACGCAACACATCAAAGATTCGTAGTTTATCAAATGGATGTGAAGTCTCGCGTTCCCGAACGGCGTGCCGAAAGAAGAAGTCTATGTGGAACAACCGCCCGGCTTTCAAAGGGGACATCAAGTATATAGACCGAGAAAGGCTCAGACGGGTTAAAACAAGCACCCGTGGCTTGGTACGATACCCTATCTCGAGTTTCTTCTTCAGAAAGGTTTTCAGAAGGGCACAATAGATCGCACGTTGTTCAACATTCGACTGGAAGACGACCTATTACTCGTGCAGATCTATGTGGATGACATTATCTTCGGTTCGAAGAATGTCATTATGTGTCGCAGCTTGAAAGAATGATGAAGGACAAGTTCGAGATGTCGATGATGGGAGAAATGAACTACTTCCTTGGTTTTCAAGTCAAGCAATCTGAAAAGGGAACGTTCATCAACCAAGGCAAATACACTCGAGACCTCATCAAAAGATTTGGCTGCACATCCGGCAAAACCCATCAAGATCCCGATGAACACGAATATGAAGATAGATCTTGATAAAGAGGGAGTATCAAGAGACCAAACCGAATACCGTGCTATAATTGGTTCTTTATTATATTTAACAACCTACCCGCCCCGACATAACTTATGTTGTAGGTGTCTCGTGCTCGATTTCGTGCGAATCCCAAGCGCAGCCATATGGACTCGCCCAAGAAGATTCTCCGCTATCTCCGAGGAACACCCGACACGGGTTTATGGTATCCAACGATGATAATATTGAACTAACTAGCTATTCTCGATGCCGACTATGCAGGATGTAGAATTGACCGAAAATCAACTTCAGAACATGTCGGTCCTTGGCAAGCAAGTCGATCTCATGGTTTTCAAAGAAACAAAGACTCGCAGCTACGTCGACTACCGAAGCCGAATACATGGCTGCCGGAAGTTGTTGCGCCCAAATCCTTTGGGCCGAGACAAAGAATGAGAGACTATGACGTCATTCGTAATGAAGTGCCAATCTTCTCGCGATAGTACCAGGCCATTGCAATCACTCGTAATCCCGTACTACACACGAGATGCAAGCACGTGGACATCGACATCACTTCATTCGTGACCATGTCGAAAGAAGGATATCAGGATGGAAAAGATCCATACCGACAAACAAAGGGGCGATATACCGACCAAGCCTCTAGCCGAATCCGTATTCGCAGAACTTTCAAGCAGAGCTAGGTCTCTGCTGGACCCTACTCGACCCCGGGCCAAGTAAGAGGTTTCGGGAGAGAGACATTTCAAGAAGTGGGGGAATGTTCACTCTCGCATCGAATGTATTCCGCACGTAGAGATTCGTAAACCATCTACACGAGGTATCACCGACTACTATGTTCAACGACAGTTTGCGTATCTCTACTCAAGAGTAACGCTTATTTCGTAACTTTGCATTTATGTCAAAGATTCAAGCATGATATTTAATATCTTTTGGTTTGTCTTTATTATTAACGAATTTCATTTATCGCACGACATTCCATACATAAGTTTGCCGAACTCCGCGCGCATTTAATGCATGTCTTTTCGCAGCTTACTACTTAGGTTATTTTACAACCGTCTTTTTAACTTAGGCGGCTTATGCGATCATTGCCTATTATATAACGTCTAATCTTGACCGTCCTTTCTAAAAGCAATTTTAAACTCACCTTTTGATCAAATAACCGTTCGTCTTCTCGTTAGATATATATATATTCGATCATATCCTAGAAACCGCCATTAGCATACAATCTTTCAAGTCCGAGAAATCAAGCATCTTTTAGAACGAATCTCATCCGTATTTCGCATTATATCCTTCTAAAGCATTAGATTTCTCACCGGTATGCATATTAGAACCGTTATGATAGCTTATTTTATTATTCGTAATCGATATATATATACATACTGTTCTATCTAAGAATCGATACCGATAAATCTCTTGTAACAGTACTATGGCGGGTATTTTTGTAGATGCCCCCGACAACATAGAGGAGATCCTCAAAGAAAGGCCGTGTCCGGTGTGAACCGGGCCATGGAGTTCGATGCTTGCGAGCTCGAATACATGGAGGAAGTATTCACGTACCTCCGAGCGTCCGGGACTAGAAGAGTTCTTATCGAGGAAGCCTACTTTCTTCCTTCCTCGACAAGTGGCGTAGCCGTGTTCGAACTCCGACTCCGTCAAAGGCGATATTATGGCAAGTTTCGCTGTTCACGCGATTGGCGACGCCCGAAGATTCCCGGCGTATGTCATTAAAGCAAGCCCCGAAGAAAAGCTTTAATCTTCCATCCGAAGGTATCGCACGATAGGCTACAACGACGATTCGGAGATGAATACCTGACGGTATTCTCGTGGCAAGCCGACTACCTTCGTAGCCGCCTTCCCGAAGAACGCAATGCTCCCCCAAGCATGCAGCATTGGCCTATATCGTCACGCAGCCGCCGACGAGCCAGCCGGGATCGCTCGATCAGGTCTCGCGACCTAAGATCCACCTCGATGATGGCCATATATGACCGCGCCAAGGTCAACTGGACCGAAGTTCTTCATTCGGGAGTTCATGATCCAAGCGACTAAATTTGTCAAGCCCACGCGCACGCCGAGCGCAAAAGGAAAGCTACTCTACGGGCTCAAACCGCCGCTGATGATTGAAGACTACCGTGGCTCGGCAGCGCATCACATATGACGCCAAGGAGTACTTCAATGTTAAGAAGATTCGGTTTCATAACCGAACCGCGGCCCTTCAAAGAATCGGGTCAGTCCTTCAAGAGATCGAATCTCGTAAGGCTACTCCACGTAAGAGGAGAACGCCTCCAAAGAAAAACCCCGAAGGCACCGGCTAAGAAACCGAAGAAAGCCGTCGAGGTGCCCGCTGAACCTAAGGCCCCCGCCGAACATGCCACTCAACGACTACTCAGCCCCGCAGGCCGATAGATGAGTCGAGTCTTCTCGAGAAGACTCAATCGCCGGAGAAGATCGTCTCCACCGAAGCATCTAAAGAGATGGAACAAGAGGAGGCTACCGAAGCTCAAAGTGAAGAAGTTCGCGCCTTGACACCCCCTCGCAGCTCCTCTACTCAGCCAGCATGCGGCACCCGCCGAGACTCGACGTCTCCACCACCGACGAATCCGAGACGGCGTCCGAAGAAGAAACAATCGGGATGGAAGCTTCAAGTGATTATATCCAGAGCATCCCGAGAGATTCTTCAACCGGTTCCCGAGCTTGCCGACTACTCGCACTTGTTGCTCATCGCCAAGACAAAGAAGGCTCCACATGTTGCCGCGACATCGGAGTGGCCTCGCTCTGCGCCGCCTTGTCCTCCACTACTCCCGTCGCCACCGCATGAAGAGGAATTGAGACCGAGAGAGGAGATAGGCTATTCGTAGCCCGAAGACCTCAGCTCAATGGACAATCCGAGGGCTGCGATGCCGGCCATGATTCATGATCGACGCCTCGCCTCCGGCCCAAAGACCGACGGGTCGACCATGACGACCCACCCAGCTGATTCAGCCCCCGGAAAGCCCGACGAGGGAACTCCCCAGACAAGGATACACAAATTACCAAGAACCTCGGCGTCCACTCGCATCCTTGGTTCTCGAGAAGTCGACGGCCGGTACCTCATCACCGTAGCCTCGCCGCCTCCTACCGAAATCGAGATTTCGAGGTAGCGCCCGGCCCGCATCGTCGACGCTCCAAGTCTCGTGGCGAAGGCTCTACAAAGCCAAGGCACTCGTAACCGTGCCCTCGCCAAGGCAAACCACGTAGCTTGGAAGAAGACTCGCCGGAGCCACGCCTACCGAGCTTCGTGGGCCGAAATCCTCAATGTCCCAATCAGCCCGCCCCGATGTCTCTCGCCATAGTCACTCAAGCATCGGCTCAGAGCGGACCAGATCAACTTTGAATCTCACCAGATCTTTCAGAGAGCCAAGCCAAACTACTTCAAGATTTTCGTGCTTCTAAACCGGCTCATACTGCAGCCTATTGCTGAACAAGCCTGTGCCACCGAGATCATATTAGACAACATTCAACCGGTCCCCGAGGATAAGATCGCCGAGAAGCCGAAAGACTTCAAGGAAGCAACCACCTCTCTCACAAGCAAGCATGCGTACCTTACCATGGAGAGGAACGAGTTGCATGAGGCTCCGACTAAGCTCCACCATCGTCTTGATGAGCCGTCAACCTCCTACAAAAGTCCGAAGAAGTCGGCCCTAGTCCCTATCCCGTGCTCATTGATGATGCCAAAAAGGGGGAAAGTGAAGGAAAAAGGGAAGGAAAGAGAACTCAAGAAAGAGAAGGAAAGAAGAGTACCGAGAAGCCGACCCCCACCAAAAGTCCAAAATCTAAGGGGGAAGCTACACCGAAGTCATCCCGCACTCGTACTCGCACTCGTGGTGAGGCCTGTGGTGTCCCAGCCGCGAGCACAACGCGACCGGCCCAAGTGGCTCAGATCCCGTGCTACTCATGCAACCCGCACTCCCATTGATATCATCAAGGAGGTTGCGGAGTATGCCGAACGTAAAGAGGACTCGTGAGGACTCGATGATGATGAAGAAGTCCCTCTACCTCCACCCGTTCAAGGCAAAGGTAAGAAAATTCTCAAACTCCCGACCCCTCCAAAGAAAGAAACCCAAGAGATACATCTCACCGAGGAGGAGGCTCGGATTGCCGCCGATGAGAAGCCGGCAAGGGAGATCGCCGATGCCGAAGCTACCAACAAACCAAAGTCTAAGCCCGCTAAAGGAAAGACTAAGGCACCAAAGACGCGGTGGAAAAAAGAAGGCGCCCGCTAGATTGCCTCCCGTAAAACTCGAATTGAAGATGATGAAGATAGGGAGAGGCAACAAGAAAAAGGCACCGAGCAAAGCAAGGTACATCCAAAACCAAATCCAAGCACTCCGCCGACTCCGAACAAGCTCCCTCGTAAGCCTCAAGAGCAAGATGCGTAAATTGAAGAAATCTTCGCTCGATGGATAGATATCTCTACGCAGAGAGGAAGCTAGACAGATAGAGGCCGCCGTGCAGAGGATACATTTGGCGCACCTTGGGGCACTCAGAAGCGCATCAACAAGAGGCCAGCCGAGAGTTCCTTCGAAAGCCGACATTCCTTATCGATACGTAAGGTTCTGGAAGCCAAACGATCCGAAAACACATAGATGGCCGAGATCGACGAATGGATGCCTATTCGGCCTCAATCGTAGATGGGAATCGGCCAAGATAGAGTTTATCAAGAGAAATTATTTCCGGCGATTCCGCCTCGAAATGCTCTAAGGCCGATGCCTATGTCGAGTGGATGACCATTACCGAACCCGATCTTTACCCATATATGCACGCAGCAAGAATCGAAGGGGTAGTAGTCGCCGTTCTCGAAGCAAGGATCATTCCTCCACCTTAAGACAAGATGACTCAAGACATCTCGGAATGATTGAACAAGAAGTGAAGAATGCCAGCGTTGAACGCAGGTCTAGAACAAGATGAACCAAACAGACTTTGCCGAATACCCTGAAGCCGAGGAAGAACACGTTCGTAATGTATGGAGTCCCACCGCCCGAAGATAAATCCCAAGGTTTCATGAATAGGATTCGCAGCTTTAAGGGGTTCTCCTTCTTAGTTCTCCTTTTAGCTCAAAGAAGATTTGTAATGTACCGAACCGTTTATCATATATATACAAATCTTCTTTTGCTCGACAACTACTTGTTGTCTAAATAGCCGTGTTTGCTTTATGCTTTAACACTCGTAATCATCAAGTGATTACCGACACACACACACTTTGTTTATTTACTTGTCGCTTTTGCTCTGCTAGATCTCCCGATGGACTAGACTTTCATGGAGTTATTATTTCTCATGGGGGGAAATTGTTGCATGGGGGAAATTATTGTAAAGGGGGAAATGGTCCCGCCCCGTCTCCCTCGCAGTCTAGCTCTTACCGCACAACCCACCGATCCTACTTGTAATATTTGTAAGGAGCCCGTTTCCGAGTAAGTTAGTGTTTAGCATAGTTGATAGGACATAGATGATAGGTTTCGGCATCATCAAATAGGGGGAAATTGTTGGGTGATGATTCCATCCTCAAGATGCTTTCACTCAACTGGGAAGTGATTCGGTCTTAGACACCGATCTTAAGCTCGCAGCCTTGTGCTCGTACTTGTCTAAAGATTTGAAGATCCCAAAACCCTATCTCGAATGATGAACCATTCCCCTGTATCCGTTGTCTCCCGAGGTTTCGCACTCGCAGACACTCGCTCTGGTCAAGGCGCCGCAGCTTATCTCGCCTCAAAGACTAGTGCGTAAGACTCGCACATCCGGACTCAGCAGAGCAAGATACCGAGAGAGTCGCTTGAACCGAACTCAGCAGAGTAGTTCACCGGACTCGTAGCCGATCTTCGCAGACTTATCTCGCCAAGCCTATCTACCGAATACAAGGTCGACTCAAAGAACGGCGCATAGTCTTCAAGGACTCGTCGAACCTTTTGAAAGACAATCAGCATTGTCATGTACGAGGAAGAGAGAAGTCGCCTTCACCGTCTCGAAGTTTGTGCCGTCTCAACCACTCCATCCACCTCGACGAATGACAAGCATACACGTGTCTTCTCACCGCTAAAACCGCAAACAACCTTTTACCTAAAAAGGTGGGAAAGTACACCGTTACCTACACCAAAAGAGCCGTTTGATACCAAAAAAGAGAGAGAGAGAAGAAGATCGTCTCCAACGGATCTATTTCAATCTCCCGCTCTATAAATAGAGGGATCATTCAAGATTTGAAAAATCCGAGAACACGAGAGAGCGCGAAAAAGAGCGAATTCCAAAGAACAAAGTCTTAGCAAGAACTTGAAGAACAATCTCCCGCGAAAGACTACATTCTAGCTCATAGGGAATCAAGCTATACCGACATATAAAGCCTCTAGTATCCAAATCGACGTTACACGAACTCAAAGCTTACCTTCACTGCTCGTCGATCTAGAAGCTACTCTCATATTCCCTATCCCTCTAACCCTAAGCTCAACTGTTCTTATCCATAGCTTAGACGAAGGAGTTCACATTTGAACCCAATCCTTATCGGATAAGGACTCCTTCACCGTTGGAGAAGTTTGTCAAACACTTTAAGTTTGATAGTGTTGTAAACCGACACTGGGATCGCATAAAAACCAAGACGCGGCTTTGCCCGCAGTGCAAGCCGACCGAGACTAACTCAGGATAATAAATAGCCTCCCCGATCATTCGGGACAAAGGGACGTAGGATTTGAGCGATATCCGAACCACTTTAAAAATCCCGTGTCTCTTATCGCTTTCTTAATCGTTGCATTGATTTTACTATTCATACCGAACATCATATTTAAAATCAATCAACCGTCACAAAGATACCGAACTTTTAATCTACCGAACCGAGACTTAAAATGTTTTCTCACAAAAACCGATTTGGGCCTACACTATTCCGCGCACCGAACTCTTACCGTAGATACCGAATTCCGACCTAGTCGGCTAGCGTATCTCACCGAGCCAAGCACTCTTAGCCTTTAACTCGATTCGGTAACGCTTGTCCGGTCCGCCGAACTGTTCCCGTACACCATCCCGAATAGGACTCGCTCGAGTTCGAAGTTGAGAAATCGAATCAGTGTATTCACCCCCCCCTCTACACCCGACCGTACACTCGGGACCAACAATTGGTATCGAGAGCAGGAGTTCTTTGAGACTCTTGTCACTTTGAGACCGGTCTATTCGAACGGATCCGGAGGAAAACGCTTTTCACCGCATATCACTCTACATTCATATCTATATTCTTCATGGCCGATATGTCGTGATAAGGATGGTACCCATGTTCTCGGTGGAGAATTATGGAGTATGGCGAGTCGAATGGAAGTATATCCGACATCCCTCCATGACAAGATGACCGAAGTGCTTGAAGATGGACCTATCGCTCCCATGATCGATAGTGTCGTAACTCGTGACCAAGCTCAAGGAGGAGGAATGGTGACCGGGAAGAAGATTCCCAAAGACAAGTCTCTTCACTCCCGAGGAGAAGAAGCTTCACAACTTAGACCGTGTTGCCGTAAACGCTATACCGACCACCCTTAGTGATTCTTATCTTGGCAGGTTCGTGAATGCAAGACCGCAAAAGAACTCCGGGACGCTCTAGCGCTACCGAGTCGAGGGACTCGAAGATCAAAGCGAATAAACTAGCACCGGAACTCCAAAAGCCGGAAAGCTTGTCTCTCATGCCCGGTAACAAAATCGAAGATCCGAACGCCGATTTACCAACTGATGAACTCTATCAATGGGCCGGGAAAGACATTCAAGAACCGAGAGATGAATCAAGATTCTCGAGGGCACCGCCGGACGGACACCGGACACCTTTTGCCACTCTATTGCGACATTCCCGACTTAGATGCCGTGTCTCCCGACCATATCTTTTCGTAATTACAGGCAGGGAGTTTGAGTTCGATAGACCTCAAAGAAAGCAGAGAGCCGAAGCCGACACAAGAATCGACCATGCTTTCAAAGCATCGGCCACAAGACAAAGATCTCCAACCGACGAGCAAAACGACGAGTAACACCGAGCCTTCACTCAATGATCTACAAGAAGGAAGTCTCGCTCGTAAGTATGCGCCGCCGTCGTAAAGTATCGTAAGGAGAAGGAGCGACGCAGAAAAGTGACTAAAGCCTATCGAGAAACGAAAGGTAAGTCAAATTATATGTCGAAACACACTCCCGACTCACAATCTTCCCGAATACGTAAAAGAAGGATGACTCGTAACCGTCAAAGAATAGCGAAAGCAAAGAAGAAAAAGTCATCACTTGCTATAATTGCAAAAAAGCCGTGACATTATCGCATGATTGTCCCGAGCTCGATAGTGCCGAACGCGCAAAGACGTAAGGCAAGGAGAGAGAAATTCGCCCTAAAAGACAAGCTTATATTGCAGAGCGAAATCTCGGACGACTCGAAGAAGTCGACTCTTTATGGATTCATCTCGACGATGAAGCGTACCTTCATGGCCTTAGAGCATGAAGCGATGAATCACCGAAAAGTGCATGATGGCAAAGGCGAAGAGGATGAGGTAAATTCTCATGAACCACTTAACTCCTCTTCACACCGCACACACGACACTATTTCAAAGTGCATGAGAATTTGGACGTCGCGACCGCATACGAAGAACCGCTCGACGAACAAATTCGTAAGCAAAGACTCTTCAGGAGTTGGATACCCCGAAAGTAGAGAATCGTAGACTTTCTCGGAAAGTCGTTGCTACCGAGGCCGAAGGACTTGTGTTGAGACTCGTGGAGGAGATAAACTCTCGAATGGCCAAGTCTCAAAGATCAAGAAGATCGGATTTCGCTTTGACCAATGACTTGACTCGTAAAGATACCGAAGGTGAGTCCATCAAGCAAGAAATGTCGGGACTTCGATCGAGCTCGACACACCGAAGAAAAGTGATGATATCCGGAGAAACCTCGATGACCGAGAGGTACAAGGGTGCCGAGAAGAAATTAGAGGATATGCTAGCAAGCAATAAGCCAAAGCACCGCAAGGAAGGACTTGGATTCAGCCAGGGGAGCTTCCTCATCCGCCCTAGTACACTCGGGCAAGTACGGCTTGCCGATAGGTTTGTTCAAGGGGAGACTATGAACGCAAATATACCGAACCCCCCTAGCAAAGAACAAACATAAGATGAAAGCACCTCATCCCACACATTAGCATTCCCGACAAGAAGATCGGTGCCAAGAAACCCCGGGCCACCAAGGGGGGAACCAACAAATCAAAATTGGCGTATCAAGATGGACCTCCAAAGCCGACACATCCAAATCAGATGGGTCATATTATTATGAACCTATAGTCGAAGAGGCTCCAAAGGTCGAAGAAAAAGAAAGCCACACGTAAGGCTAAGGTCGGCAGTCACCGCTCGGAAGATTAGGACTCCCGAACCTCGTAAGCCTCGTAAGTCACCTATGACCACCCAAAGGGTCGATATGTTGACTCTAGTGGAAAGAAGATGTCCGAAACCACCGTGGTTGTTAGACAGATTTGGGTTATGAAAACTAACATCTAAGGACCCAAAATCAAAAATAAAGGGTACTTGAATATAATTCTATTTTGCAGGGTGCGCAGAGACCCATGGTATGTGGACAATGGATGCTCAAGACATATGACATACCAAAGGAGTCTCATCAAGAATTATGTTACCGAAGATGGACCTGCAATCGAGTTTGGAGATAATGCCAAAGTGCTACACGAGAGGATACGGCACACTCAAAGATAGGAACCGCCAAAGTTCCAAGAGTATCCTATGTTGAAGGACTTCAAGCATAATCTTCTCTCTCGTTAGTCAATTTTGTGATAACTCGAATAGAGTGATTTTTTACGCCGGTTTCGTGATGTTATTGATAAATCTACAGGGAAAACAATGTTATCGTGTTCGCGCAAAAAGAACATATACGTGGCCGACCGGAACTCACCGAACCTCGAAGCTTGTTTGTCGGCGAAGAATGAAAACGGAACGGGGTGGCTATGGCATAGAAGGCTCAGCCATCTCAACTTTAAGACGCTCAACAAGCTAGCAAGAAACACTCTAGCAAGGGGACCGCCGAATGAAGTATTCAAAGAAAGACACTCAAAGGTGAAGCATGTCCGAAGGGAAAGCAAACAAAGAATGAAAATCCACCCGTTCCATCTCCTTCCACCGATGGAATCCTTCACCGCTACATATGGATTTGTTCGGTCCAAGCCTCCCCAAAGACGATCGTAGGCGTAAAATATGCATTAGTGGTCATAGATGACTACTCGCGCTACACATGGGTCATATTCATTGCCAACAAGTCTCGACGTCAAAACAGAGTTACCAACGCTTCGAAAAAGCTCGTGTCGAGAAGAACACCAAGATCGAAAAATACGTTCGCATACGCAGGAACCGAGTTCCTTAATTCCATGGTAGAGGAGTTCTCGCAAAGCGTAAGGAATAGAGCATGAGACTTCACCGCACGCACACCTCAGCAGAACGGGAGTTGCCGAACGAAAGAACGTAACTCTAAAAGAGGCAGCTAGGACTCTACTCGCAGACTTAGGACTCCCAACCAAATTCCCGGGTAGAAGCTACCGATACCGCATGTTACACTCGTAACCGATCTTTACCGACAAAGCAAAGATAAGAGAACACCATATGAACTATGGAACGGCAGGAAGCCTTCTCTATCTTATTTCCATATCTTTGGTTGTTCATGCTTTATCCACAATAATGGGAAAGATCACCAAGACTTTTGATAGCAAGTCGATCGTGGAGTGTTCTTAGGATACTCTCGGTCAAGAAAAGCTTTCGTGAGTATTCAACTATCGGACCCTTTGCGTGGAGGAAAGCCCTCATGTTGTGTTTAACGAGTTTGCTACTGAAGACAGGAGCAATAACTCAAATTCTGAATCTGAGGACATCAGTAGACAGCTACAGGATCTAAGCGTAAAGGACAAATCTGAAAAGATTCAGCTATGTTGGGATGATGATTCAGACGAAGAAACTGAAGACAAATCTACTGAATCTCTACCAGCAGAGCAAGTAGCTGAGTAGATTGATTCTCCCGAACAGAATCAATCCCAGGTAACTCAGGTCGATGAGGAAACCGTAGAGGTAACTGAGACCACTACTGAGAATAACAACTCAGGGGGAACATCTAGGAATGTTCCTGAGCTGAATGCCCCCGAACCCGGTGACTCAAGAGATCATACTCTTATCACTGAAATTCTTCAATCTCAGAATAGTACAACTGAAATGCCTAACTCACCTACTATCTGTGTTGAACAAATATCAGATGAAGAGCTGAAACATCGTAGATCGTAGTTGGATGCTCATACTCCTAATTTGATCATTGGAGATCCTTCAGCTAATGTCAAGACAAGATCCAGATTCTGTCAAGGAGAAAGCGCATTATTTTCCTCGCTTCTTGTCTACCAAGAGCCTCGTAACATTGAGGATGCATTAAAGGATGCCGACCGGATCATAGCTATGCAGGAGGAGCCGAATCGCTTCACGAGAAACGAAGTATGGGAGCTTGTAGACGCACCCCGGCATCAACATGTCATTGGTACCAAATGGGTCTTCAAAAACAAGCGAGATGAAAACAACGTTATAGTCGAGAACAAAGCAAGTGCTCGTGGCTAAAGGCTACCGTCAAGTCAAGGAATAGATTTCGATGAAACTTTCACTCCAGCTTGCAAGATTGGAGGCAATTAGACTATTCCTAGCCTACGCAACACATCAAAGATTCAGTAGTTTATCAAATGGATGTGAAGTCTCGCGTTCCCGAACGGCGTGCCGAAAGAAGAAGTCTATGTGGAACAACCGCCCGGCTTTCAAGCAGGGACATCAAGTATATAGACCGAGAAAGGCTCAGACGGGTTAAAACAAGCACCCGTGGCTTGGTACGATACCCTGTCCCGAGTTTCTTCTTCGTAAAGGTTTTCGAAGGGCACAAGAGATCGCACGTTGTTCAACATTCGACCGGAAGACGACCTATTACTCGTGCGGATCTATGTGGATGACATTATCTTCGGTTCGAAGAATGTCATTATGTGTCAGCCAGCTTGAAAGAATGATGAAGGACAAGTTCGAGATGTCGATGATGGGAGAAATGAACTACTTCCTTGGTTTTCAAGTCAAGCAATCCGAAAAGGGAACGTTCATCAACCAAGGCAAATACACTCGAGACCTCATCAAAAGATTTGGCCGCACATCCCAAGCAAAACCCATCAAGATCCCGATGAACACGAATATGAAGATAGATCTTGATAAAGAGGGAGTATCAGTAGACCAAACCGAATACCGTGCTATAATTGGTTCTTTATTATATTTAACGACTACCCGCCCGACATAACTTATGTTGTAGGTGTTCTCGTGCTCGATTTCGTGCGAATCCCAAGCGTAGCCATATGGACTCACCCAAGAAGATTCTCCGCTATCTCCGAGGAACACCCGATACGGGTTTATGGTATCCAACTGATGATAATATTGAACTAACTAGCTATTCTCGATGCCGACTATGCAGGATGTAGAATTGACCGAAAATCAACTTCGTGAACATGTCGGGCTCCTTGGCAAGCAAGCCGATCTCATGGTTTTCAAAGAAACAAAGACTCGCAGCTACGTCGACTACCGAAGCCGAATACATGGCTGCCGGAAGTTGTTGCGCCCAAATCCTTTGGGCCGAGACAAAGAATGAGAGACTACGACGTCATTCGTAATGAAGTGCCAATCTTCTCGCGATAGTACCAAAGCGCCATTCGCAATCACTCGTAATCCCGTACTACACACGAGATGCAAGCACGTGGACATCGACATCACTTCATTCGTGACCATGTCGAAAAGAAGGATATCGGGATGGAAAAGATCCATACCGACAAACAAAGGGCTCGATATACCGACCAAGCCTCTAGCCGAATCCGTATTCGTAGAACTTTCGCAGAGCTAGGTCTCTGCTGGACCCTACCGACCCCGGGCCAAGAAGAGGTTTCGGGAGAGAGACATTTCAAGAAGGGGGGGAATGTTCACTCTCGCATCGAATGTATTCCAAGACGTAGAGATTCGTAAACCATCTACACGAGGTATCACCGACT
>JAPVEC010000255.1:0-15975 GCA_028984105.1 Lavandula angustifolia | reverse complement strand
CCCCGCATGCGGGATCGCGCCTTTACCCATTCTAACCAAAGACAACAAGAGGCGCTATAATGCGCCCCGCGGACGGCTCGCGTTCGTCGCCAAATCTACCTCGCCAAAAGCCCAATTTCCTGTATCACCGATGAAGTTGTTACGTCCTCAAGAGTTACCTTCGCGTAGCTATCGAACGGGGTCAATACGATGACTAACGAGGGAGATATGACCAAAATCGGAAAACCGCGCAAGTCGGGCCCAAAACCTTACGCCTTCCGGTAGCGGCCTCGCTTTGAGCACCATATCTCCCCCGCTTTCTCATCCTTTTGACCCCCTTTTGACATCATCACGAAACTAACTAAGAGGGCTACGACTACAAAGCCGGCCTCGCATGCGGGATTACGCGTTTACTCCATTCTAAACAAGACAACTAGAAGCGCTATAATGCGCTCCTACGGACGGGCTCGCGTTCGTCGCCGAATCTACCTCCCAAAAAGCCCGATTTCCCGAGTTTCACCAACAAAAGTTGTTACGTTCGTGAGTAGCTTCGCGTTGCCATCGTAACGGGGTAAATACGATGACTAACGAGGGAGATATGACCAAAATTCTAAAAACCGCGCAAGTCTGGCCCGAAAACCTTACGCATTTCCTGTAGGCGTCTACTTTGAGCACCATATCTCCCTCGCTTCTCATCCTTTTAACCCCCTTTCGGCATCATCGCAAAGATAACTCGTAGGGTTATGGCTACAAGCCGGCCTTGCATGCCGGATTGCGCGTTTACCCATTCTAAATAAAGACGCCTAGAAGCGCTATAATGCGCCCCACGGACGGCTCGCTGTTCGTCGCTGAATCTACCTCACCAAAAGCTCGATTTCCCCGCTTCACCGACAGAAGTTGTTACGCCTTTGAGTTAGCATCACGTTGCCATCAGAACGGGGTCAATACGATCACTAACGAGGGAGATATGACCAAAATCGGAAAACCGCGCAAGTCGGACTCCAAAACCTTACGCCTTTCCGGTAGGCGGCCGCTTTGAGCACCATATCTCCCCTCGTTTCTCATCCTTTCGACCCCTTTGCATCGTCGCGAAGCTAACTCGTAGGGCTACGACTAGAGGCCGGCCTTGCATGCGGGATTGCGCATTTACCCATTCCCGAACAAAGACAAATAGAAGCGCTATAATGCGCCTCGCGGACGGGCTCAAGTTCGTCGCCAAATCTACCTTGCCAAAAGCCCAATTTCCTCGCTCACCGATAGAAGTTTTTACGTCTCGAAGTTAGCTTTGCGCTGCCATCATAATGGGGTCAATACGATGACTAACGAGGGAGATATGACCAAAATTGGAAAACCGCGCAAGTCGGGCCCGAAACCTTACGCCTTTCCAATAAAGCGTCTACTTTGAGCACCATATCTCCCTCGTTTCTCATCCTTGACCCCTTTTGCATCATCGCGAAGCTAACTCGTGAGGGCTACGACTACGGGCCGACCTTGCATGCGGGATTGTGCGTTTACCCATTCTAAATGTAACATCTAGAAGTGCTATAATGCGCCCGCGGACGGCTCGCGTTCGTCGCCGAATCTACTTCGCCAAAAGCCCGATTTCCTGGCTTCACCGATGTAGTTGTTACGTCATGCGAATTAGCTTCGCATTGCCATCGAATGGGGTCAATACGATGACTAACGAGGGAGATATGACCAAAATCTAAAAACCCCGTATTGGTCCCGAGAGTGAGTTCAGGTGTAGAGGGGGGTGAATACACTCGAATCCGAATTTCTCAACTTTGAACACGAATAGCCCTATTCAGAGAATGCCGCATCAAATAATTCAAAGATACCAAATAACTCGTTTCCGAATCGTGTTAGGCAAAAGTCTCGACTCTACCGAGACTCTACTTAGCCGACTCGAGTCGAATGTCAAATGGCGGTCCCGTAGAAGTTCGGGCAGAAGGAAATGTGTAGGCCCAAAATAGTTGAATGAGTAAAAACGTTTTACGCAAGTCTCGGCCAAAGAAATAGTTAGTTCAGTAGGGCCGAGACATTTTGATTTTAAAGCAGCATTTTCGTATGAACAAGTAAGATCAATGCAACAAGAAAGGAACGTAAGTAAACGACACGGAAGTTTTTAAAGTGGTTCTGATATCAATCGATCCTACGTCCACTATCCCGAAAGTTCAGGGAGGCTATTTATTATACCGAGTTAGTCTCGCCGCCTTGTACACAGGACAAAGCCGCGGCTCGGGGATTATATCGAGCAAGTCCCGGGCTTACAAAGGCATCAAACTTAAAGTGTTCTGACAAACTTCTCCAACGAAGGAAGGAGTCCTTTTACAATAAGGATCGGTTCAAATGTGAACTCCTTCGTCCTAAGCTATGGATAATTTCTTGGCCGAGCTTAAGGTTGGAGGGATAAGGGAATGAGAGTGTAGTTTCTGCGAGCGACGAACACCGAGTATAGCTATAAGTTCGTGTCACGTCGCTTGGATACTGTAGAGGCTTGGTTTCTGGCTCACCTTGGTTCCCTTAAGAGTTAAAAGGTAGTCTTTCGCGGAGACGGATCTTTTGATTCTTGCGAAGACTTCAGCTTTTGGTCTGCCTCCTTTTAACGCCCGTGGTTTTCGCTCGCTCTTAAGTATATTAGTTTTTCTTCGTTCGCTTCGCCTCGTGAGCTTCAAATCTTGAATGATCCTCTATTTATAGAGAAGAGATTGAAAAAAGATCCGTTGGAGACGATCTTCTTCTCTCTCTCTCTTTTCGTAGCAAACGGCTCTTTTCAAGTAGGTAACAAGATACTTTCCCACCTTTTTTAGGTAAAAGGTTGACCGCAGCCTTTTGCAGTGTGAGAAGACACGTGTATTCTTGTCATTCGTCGAGGCGGATGGAGTGGTTGAGACAAAGACATACCCAAGGTAAACCGAAGCCGACTTCTCTCTTCCTCGTATATGACAATGCCGATTGCCTTTCAAAAGTATCTCGATGGGCCCGTAAGACCGTCTCGTCGTTGCCGAGTCTCGATTCAGCATCTCGCAGTTAGATAGCCGAGGCATGCTCTACCGAAGATCGCCCTCGAGTTCGCCTGAACCGCCCCCGCCGAGTCCAGCCTCCACCGACTTTCTCGCATACTACTCTTGGCCGAGTCCAAAGTTACCGAGTCTCCTACTTCCGGTGCCGAGGCGTATAAGCTACCGAGCGCCTGACCGGAAGCAGAGTGTCTACCGAGTCTCGAAACCCCGTAGACAAACAATGATTACAACGGAATAGTTCACCAATCGATAGTGGTTTTCGGGATCTTCAAATCTTCTCAACAAATACCGAGCGCTAGGCTACCGAGCATGGTTCAATATAGAAGATGGAGTCATTTCCCACTAAGTGAAACTATGCCGAGGACCGAATCATCACCCAACAATTTCCCCCTATTTGATGATGCCAAAACCTATCATCTATGCTAACACTAAGCAAACGAAAACAGTAACTCCTTACAATATTACAGTAAGATCGCTGAGTTGTTCCATCGCCTGGATTATCAAAAACAGGGCAAAATACAATTTCCCCCATTACATAGAATTTCCCATTACTAGCAAAATCAAATAAAGTAATAAACCGACACGTAAATAGAAGTGAGTGTGCGAGTCGCTGATCACTTTAGTGATTCTCGAGTGTTAAAGCATAAAGCAAACACGCTAGATAGACAACAAGTAGTTGTCAAAGCCAAAATAGATTTGTATATATGAGAATGATTCGTATCAAGACATTTACAAATCTTGCTATGCTAGGAAGATAAGAACTAAGCCTAGGAGCCCTTAAACCGCCGAATCCGGGTCCATGAAACCTTGAGATTTATCTTCAGTAAAGGGCACTCCATACATCCCGTATGTATTCTTCCTTAGCTTCAAGTATTCAAGAAAGTCCGCTGATTGTCATCTTGTAGAAATCTTTGTTCAAGAAGATCCTTTACTTCAGCTTCTATAGTTCCAAAATGAATAGAACTATCGATTCTTCTCGGAGGTGGAATGATTCTCGGGGCTCGTGGACCGGAACCACTAAGCCTTCGACCACAAGATTATGTAAGTAGCCGTACAGTCGCCTCGCCGGGCCTCATCCATTCTACATAAGCATCGCCTTATCCTTGATGGCCGTAAATTCCGTAAGTAATTTCTCTTTACAAACTCAATCTTCGCCGACTCCCATCTCTCGCGTGTACGGCAGTATCCATTCATCGGTCTTCCGCCATCTATGAACTTTCGGATCCGTAGGCTTCTTCCCGAACTTCTCTGTGATCTCGTAAGGAATTTCACCTTTGATGGAGTTCTCGCCTTGCTTCTTCTTCGCCCGTTTTCTCAGCTTCGAGGTCTCGCCTTCCCGATCCCGCCTCGGCAAACCCGAACTTGTCTAGCCTCTTCGCCCCGTATAGATATCTCGTCCATTTGTGCGAATATGGTTTCTATTTCATCATCTTTGGCTTCCAGCTTTCTCCGAGTGGCATCTTCGTATTCAAAGGGGTACTTGATTTTTCTTTTGATGTACCCCGCTTCTCGCCCGCCGCTTTTGCTCCTTCTCTTTCCTCCCCGTCTTCTTCATCTTCAAAACCGCTTCGGGAGGCGGCCTAGCAAACTTTCTTCCTCCTCGTGGCCGGAGCTTTAGTCTTTCCTTCGACGGCTTAGACTTCGGTTTATTTGCAGCCTCTCGCTTCAAAGAATCTCCCTAGCAAGCTTCTCATCACCGCTATCTCGAGCCTCCTCTTCAAAGCAGTAAATATACCTCTTTGTTTTCTTAGCCGGAGGGGCCTGGGAGAGTCAAGACTTTCTTTCCTTTGCCCCCGAACAAGCGGAGGGAGAGGAGCCTCTTCCTCTTCCTCGATTCTTCCCCGATCGCATACTCCGCAACCTCCTTAATAATGTCGGCTGAGTCTCGGTCGCATGAGCCGCATGGGATCCCGAGCCACTGGGCGGGCCTCCCGTGCTCGCAGCCCAAGACACCCTCGGGCCTTTCCTCGGCCCGAGTAGCCCGAGTCCGAGCTTTGGCCGGATTCGTATATCGGGCTTCTTCTCGCTCGTACATCGCCGGAGCCGATCCCTTCAATGATTTAGCGGTGCTCGTGGGGGTCGCCTTCGCACCTTTCTTTTTCGTACTCTTTCTCTTTTCCTTCCCCCTTTGGCATCATCAATTACAACCGGGTACGGATGAGTACTTTCTCGTTCTAGACTTTTGTAGACAGCTGGACAGTCGTCCAAACTGCTTTCAGATCTGGGACAATGTCAAAAGTGCGCTCGCCCTCTCATCGATCGCTCCTCCTTGTATTGCCTGTGAGAGAGGTCGGCCGCGGCCCGAAAGTCTTTCAGCCTTTCGTAAATCTTGTCCTCCACGACCACACCGGATATTTTCAAGTCCGATCTCCACGGCCCGAGCTTGTTCAAATAAGGACTCAAGCGAGCTGACAAAGAAGCCTTGAATTGTTCCAAGAAGTCGGGCTTGTCCCTCTCGACGGTTCTCGAAGCCGAGCATCAAATTGCCGCCGCCGCTAGCCAAAGCTTCTAAGATAAGACTGGAGACATCGTGGGCAACCGATGTAGATACCGAAGTCTTCACCCTGAGTCACCGCCGCTGGGCTAGCGCAGCCAGCTTTTCACACCTTGGCGGATCGCTTCGCAGAGCCCGATTCTCGGATCCCTCGAGCGGTGAGGGCTTTTGCTACGGACGAGATCTCTCGGCATTCGGGCCGGGTGCCGCCGTATGCCGACTCGCGCAGAGCCGAGCAGCTCGCCGAGGACGAGACACTACCCGGGCGCTTCGCAGCCCAAGGATACGTAGAGGAGGCCGAGCTTGTTCGGAAGAACGTGTATCCTTGTCCTCGGGATTTCCCTCATCGGCTTTCCCAGACCTGAATCATCAGCGGGTCTTGACCATTGTGGTCGATCCATCGGAGGGTGCCGAGCCGGAGGCTGGTCGACGGCCACGGATCATCGCCAAAGATCGCAGCCCTCGTGTTTTCCTATCGGGCCGAGGTTAGCGTGCTCGTAATAGCCTCATCTCGCTCCCTCAACCTCAATTCTTCTTCATGGAGCTGCCGGGCAGGAGTAGCGGAGTACAAGTCGCCGAAGCCGACACTCCCGAAATCGCAGCAACATGTGGAGCCTTGCCGATTTTGCAATGATTAGCAACTGAGTAGTCAACAAGCTCAGGAATTTGTTGAAGAATCTCTGGGATGCTCTTGATACAATCACCGAAGCTTCCATCCCGATCGTCTCTTCTTCGTATGTCGTCTCGTACTCTAAGTCTATCTGGAGATGTTTGAGTCTCTCCCAAAGAGGCACACTCGCCGAGTGGAGGAACCGGAGAGAGGGCCGTCTAGTCGTTGAAGCTCTTCACCGTGTGCTTCCCTCTCCTTGCTCCTCTTGTACGGGTTTCTAAGGGAGACGGCCTTCTCCACCGACGCAGCCTTCTCGGATGAGTCGACTCATCTATCACCCGCCGAGGCCGAGCTCGGCTGCCGAGTGACCCGAGCGACAGCACTTCAAGCAGAGAAGTCTCTTGTTTAGTAGGCACGTCCTGAATGGCCTTCTTCAGCCTTCTTCGCCGGTGCCTTAGTTGTTTTTGCAGGGGGTGTTCTCTTCTTCGAGGCGCGGCCCGCCGAGGCTTAGTTTGCCGGGGCACGGCCGAGGGACTCCGACCCAATTTGGTCAAGAGCCGCAGCCTTATTGGGTGAAACCTCACTTTCTTCAAATTGAAGTATTCCTTATCTTCATAAGTAATAGGCTCTGAGGCACATGGGCCGTCTCAATCATAATCGATAGTTTCACCTTTAGCGCCCGGAATTCCCGAGGTCTTGTCAAATTTCGCCGCTGATTAGGAATTCTCTCGATGAAGAAATATGTCCAACTTGATCTTAGTGCCATCATAGATCGCCATCATCACCGACTTCGGGTCGAGAGACTCCGATCAAAAGACCCCGCTTCGGCTTGTCGCAGTTGAGCGACGATGTAGGCCAAGTGCTCTATACCGTGGTAAAGCATGGCATTCTTTTCGGGAAAGCAGCCCCGAACGTGGTCAGCTTCCCGCAAAAAGATTGTTAAGTACTCGCCTACCGAATCATCATTGTAGCCGACTGCACCGATTCCTTCGTATGGAAGGTTGAAGCTCTTCTTCAATGCCTTCTGATGGACATCTCGCTTCAGCTTGGCGAGTGGCATCACCAATCGCATGAACGCCGAAACTTCCCGATAACGTCTCCACCAATGGAGTCGGAAGTTCGGATAAACTTCAGCCACTTGGCGCGGTAGGAAGAAGGTCGGCTTCCCCCGGGAGAGAAACTCTTCCAGCCTTCGACTCCCGCATGTGCGAAGATCTCATTCATGAATTCGAGCTCGCACGCGTCGAATTCCATCACCGGGTTCGCACCATACGCGACCCTTGTCCAGAATCTCCCGCATATTTTTTTGAGTACTGATCAGTAATGTTCGACATATTTTCTCGAAATCAAAGCAGTAATGGTTAGAAACAAATTTTAAATAGAACGCTTTTATTCAAGAAAGTGATCAAATCGTAAAATAATTCTATACGTATTTACGCGCCATACCAATGAAAAGTAGAGATTTGGGATGAGAGAGCAAGTATGCAAGTAAGAATCGCCTCAAGAAAATCTCTTGTAATTTTTTTTTGGACTTGGAAAGATTTGGAGTTGCTAATGGCGGTTTCAAAGGATACGATCGAATATAAATCAAGTGTGAAGTTGAACAGCTTCACGATCTAAGGCCGTGTTTAGCTTTGCTTTATGAGACGGACTCGCCAAGATTAAAGTTATATAATAGGTAATGATCGCAAAGCCGCCTAAGTCAAGGCTAGTTGTAAATAAGCCTTAAGTAGTAACCGTGGAAAAGACAAGCATTTAATGCGTGCGTAGTTCAAGCAAGTTTATGTATGGAATGTCGTGCATTAAATATGATTCGTTAATAATAAATGACAAACTTAAAATATTAAATAGCATGTCGAATCTTGTCATAAATGCATAACACGCTTTTATTCATTACTACCGAGTAGAGATACGCAAACCCGTCACCGAACATAGTAGTCACCGATACCTCGTGTAGATGGTTTCTACGCATCGAATTTATCCGCATTGAGAGTGAGCATTCCCCCCTTACCGAATGATCCTCTCATGGAACCTTCTTACCGACCGGGGTCGCAGGGTCCAACAGACCTAGCTCTACCGAAAGTTCTTTTGAATCTGATTCGCCTAGAGGCTTGGTCGCATATCGCCCTTTGCTTGTCGCATGGATCTTCTCCATTCTCGATATCCTTCTTTTCGACATGGTCACGAACGAAGTGATGTCTCGATGTCCACGTGCTTGCATCGTGTGAAGTACAAGTGGTTCCGAGTGATTGCAATGGCACTCGGTACTATCACGTAAGATCGGGCACTTCATTCCCGAATGACGCCATGGGAGCCTCGTAGGCCGCCGTCTCGCCCAAAGGATTTGGGCGCAACAACTTCCTAGGCAGCCTATGTATTCGCCTTCCGCAGTTGACGTAGCTACCGAGTGCCGTTTCTTTGAAAACCATGAGATCGCCACGCCAAGGAACCGACATGTTCCCCGAAGTTGATTTTCTGGCCGATTCTACATCCCGCATAGTCGCATCGAGTAACCAGCTAGTTCAATATTATCATCACCGGATACCATAGACCCATGTCAGTGCCTCCGAGGTAGCGGAGAATCTTCTTTGCCGAGTCCATGTGACTCGCTTAGGATTCGCCCGAAATCGAGCAACGTACACCTACAAAGATAAGTTATGTCAGACGTGTAGCCGTTAAGTATAATAATGAACCAATTATAGCAACGATATTCGGCTTGGTCCACCGATACTCCCTCTTTATCAAGATCAATCTTCATATTAGTGTTCATCGGGATCTTGATAGGTTTGGCTGATGTGCAACCAAATCTTTTGATGAGGTCTCGAGTGTATTTCCCCTTGATTAACGAACGCCCCTTTCGTATCGCTTGACTTGAAAACCAAGGAAGTAGTTCATTTCTCCCATCATCGACATCTCGAACTTATCCTTCATCATCTTTTCAAATTGCCGACATACGACGACGTTCTTCGATCCGAAGATAATGTCATCTACGTAGATTTCGCACAAGTAATGTGTCTTCTTCCAGGCCGAATGCCGAATGGAGTGCGATCTACCGTGCCTTTCAAAAAACCTTTCCCGAAGAAGAAACTCGGATAGTGGTATCGTACCAAGCCCCCGGGTGCTTGTTTTAACCCATACGCACTCTTCTCGAGTCTATAAACTTGATGTCCCCGCACGAAAGCCGGGCGGTTGTTCCACATAGACTTCTTCTTTCAAGACGCCTGTTCAAGAACGCAGACTTCACATCCATTTGATATACTTTGAATCTTTGATGTGTTGCGTAGGCTATGAATAGTCCGATTGCCTCCAATCTTGCAACCGGAGCGAAAGTTTTGTCGAAATCTATTCCTTCAGCCTTGACAAGAGCCTTTTTAGCCACGAGTCTTGCTTTGTTCCTTACTACAACGTTGTTTTCATCTTTCTTGTTCTTAAAGACCCATTTTGTTCCAATTGCACGTTGATGCAGGGTCTATTAACAAGTTCCCAAACATCGCTTCGCTTGAACCGATTTAGCTCTTCCCCGCATGGCTATGATCCGGGCCAAGATCCTTCAAGGCATCCTCAATCGCTTGAGGCTCTTCGCAGACAAAAAAGCGGGAGTATAATGCGCTTTCTCCTTAACAAAATCTGGATCTTGTCTTTCGACAATGCTGCCGAAGGGTCTCCAATGATTAGATCGCCAGTAATGAGCATCTAGCCATGTTCTACGATGTTTTAGCTCTTCATCCGGAATATGATCAACACGTATAGTAGGTGAGTTAGGCATTTCAGCTTGTACTATTCCGAGATTGAAAAATTTCGGCAATGAGAGTGTGATCTACCGAGTTTCTGTGTTCAGGGATTCTACTCGTGAACATTAATAGATGTTCCCCCCGATTTGTTACTCTCGCAGTGGTCTCAGCTACCTCGGGGTTTCTTCATCGACCTGAGTTACCCGGGATTGATTCTGCTTCGGGAGAATCAATCCTGCTCAACTACTTGCTCCGCCGGGTTGAGATTCGTGAGATTTGTTTCCAGCTTTCTTCCGAATCATCATCCCAACATAGCCGGATCTTTCGTGTTTGTCTTTTAAGCTTAGATCCTCGTAGTCCGCATCGATGTCCTCGCATTCGTAGTGAGAGTTATTGCTCATGCCTTCGATAGCAAACTCGTTAAAAACAACATGAAGGCTTTCCTCCACACAAAGAGTCCGATAGTTGAATACCCGAAAGCTTTGCCGACCCAAGAGTATCCTAAGAAAACTCCCCGATCCGACTTGCTATCAAAAGTTTTCACCGATCTTTCCCATTATCATGGATAAAGCATGAACAACCAAAGATATGAAAATAAGATAAAGAAGGCTTCCCGTCGTTCCATAGTTCATATGGTGTTCTCTTTATGCCGCTTTGTCAAGAGATCGATTCCGAGTGTAACATGCGCAGGTTAGTCGCTTCCGCCCTGCACTTGGACGGGAGTCCCGAGTCCTGCGAGTGGAGTTCTAGCCGCTTCTTCGAGAGTCCTCGTTCTTTCGTTCAAAGCAACTCCATTTTGCGAGGTGTGCGAAGCAGGCCGATGCCTCATGCTTCTATTCCTTCGCTTGCGTAACTCCTTTACCATGGAATTAAGGAACTCGCCTCCGTCCCGAACGTATTTTTCTCGATTTTGGTGTTCTTCTCAACACCCGAGCTTTTTCGTAAGCGTTGGTAACTCCGTTTTGACATCGACTTGTTGGCAATGAATATGACCCATGTGTAGCGTGAGTAGTCATCTATGACCACTAAAGCATATTTCTCGCCTCCGATCATCACCGGGGAGACTCGGACCGAATAGATCCATATGTAATAACCCAAGGATTCCATCAATGGAAGGAGATGGAACGGGTGGATTTTGTTTCTTTGTTTGCTTTCCCTTCGCGTACATGCTTCACACCGAGCGTCTCTCGCCGAATACTTCATTCTGCAAGCCCCCTTGCTGGAGTGTTTCTTGCTAGTTTGTTGAGCCGTCTTAAAATTGAGACGGCCGAAGTCTTCTATGCCATAGCCACCCCGTTCGGTTGTCATTTTTCGCCAATAAGCAAGCTTGTGTTCACTGAGTTCCGGCCACCACATATATGTTCTTTCCCGGCGAACCTCGATAACATTGTTTTCCCCGTGGATTTATCAACGACATCACGAAAACCAGCTACAAATACTACTCTATTCAAGTTATCACAAAATCGACTAACAGAGAGAAGGTTATGCCGAAGTCCTTCAACATATGATACTCTCGAACTTCGGCGCACCCAATACCGAGTGTCCCATATCCTCTTGTATAGCATTTGGCATTGTCACCAAACTCGATTCTCGAGTCCTTCTTTAGAGATATAATTCTTCGCAGACTCCTTTGATATGTCATGTGTCTCGAGCATCCGCCGTCCACATACCACGGGTCTTTTCGCACCTCGCAAAATGTAATTATATTCATGTACCTCTTTATTTTTGATTTTGGGTCCTTAGATGTTAGTTTTAGTAACCCAAATTTGTCTAACAACCCCGGTGGTTTCGCACATTTTCTTTCCACTGAAGTCAATATACTTGACCACCGGACTGGTCAAAGCCGACTTCTTAGACCGCTTTAGTTCGGGAGTCCGAATCTTCTCGAGCCGCGGACCGCCGACATTTGCCGTCTTTGTGCGCTTTTTTCTTCTTTTCGACTTTTGGAGCCTCTTCCCGACTATAGGATCATAGTAATATGACCCATACCGAGCCGGGATGTGTCAACCGAGGTGGTCCATATCGACGCCCCACTCTAACTCTACCGGTTCCCCTCGACCGAACCGGGTGTCTCGAGTACCGATCTTCCTGGTCGAATATTGATGTGTAGGATGAGGTGCTTTCATCTTTTGTTTGTTCTTTTGCCGAGGGGTTCGAATATTTGCATTGATTATTTCTCCTCGAACAAACCTATCGCTAGGACGCACCACCGAGTGTACGACTAGGCGTATGAAGAAGCTTCTGGTCAAGCCAAGTCCTTCCTTACAAGTAGTGCTGGGCTTGTTGCTTGCTAGCATAGCTTCCACCTTCTTTTCGCCGCCCATGTAACGCTCGCTCCATCAGCTTCTCCGACATCATCACTTTTCTTCAAAGCAGGTCATGCTCGCTCGAGTCCTCGACAGCTTCTTGCTTCAGCAGACTCGGGCCAAGCATCTTTCTCGAGTCAAGTCATTGGTCGAACCGAAACCGATCTTCTTGATGCCGAGACTCGGCCACCAGAGAGTTTATCTCCTCCCCCGAGTTTCAACACAAGTCCTTCGGCTTCGCAGCAACCCGACTTTCCCGAGAAAGTCTCTCGATTCTCCTTTTTCGTGGTATCCAACTCCCCGAAGAGTCTTACCGAGCCGCAGACTCATTTAAATTTGTTCATCCAATAGTTCTTCATAGGCGGTCGTGATGTCCAAATTCTCATCTCGCACCGAAATAGTGTCTCATGTGCAAAGTGTGAAGAGGAGTTAAATGGTTCATGAGAGTTTACCTCATCCTCTTCTCCCGCCATTAGCACTTTTCGCAGCTTTTTCACCTTCAAGCTCTAAGGCCATAAAAGCCGCTTCATCATCGATGAATCCATGAAGGAGTCGACTTCTTCGAGTCGTCCCGAGATTTCGCCACCTATGTAGGATTGTCTTTTCTCGGGCGAATTTCTCTCTCCTTGCCTTGGGTGCTCGCTGCGTCAAGACTCACCGAGCTCGTGACGGTCATATTGATAGTGTCCCCCGGCTTTTTGCGCTTGTAGCAAGTGATGACTCTTTTCTTCTTTGCTTTCGCTATTCTTTGATGGTGCCGAGTCATCCTTCTTCGCATTCGAAGATTGTGAGTCGAAGTGCGTTTTGGTGTATAATCTCGACTTACCTTTTGTATCTCTGCAGATGCTTGGTCGGGCTTTTCTACGCCTTTCCTTCTCCTTCTTCACAAAGAAGCAATGCGTACTTCCGAGCTGGACTTCCTTCTTGTAGTTCATCGAGTGAAGGCTCGCCCTTACTCGTCGTCTTGCTCGTCATGGGAGATGTCGGGCCGACCGATGCTTTAAAAGCATGGTCGATTTTGTCGTCGCCTGCTCTTTGCTTTCGTTGAGGTCTCTGCCGAACTCAAACTCTTCGCCCGAAGTTCTCCGAAAAGATATGGTCGAGAGACAACATCTAAATCGAATGTCGCAATAAAGTAGCAAAAGGTGTCCAAAGGTCCGTCCCAAGAAGGCCCCCGCATCTTGAGATTCATTTCTGGTTGCCGAACGCCTTTCCCAAACCCCATTTACGGAATTCATCGATTTGTAACTGACGTTCGTATCTTCTATTTTGTCACCAGCATGAGAGACAAGCTTTCCAGCCTTTTGGAGTTCCAGATACGCTTGTTAGCTTTTATCTTCTCGGGTTCCCCCGACTCGCAGCGCTGGAGCGTCCCCCGTAGTTCCTTTGCGCCTTGCATTCCCGAACCCCCGCCAAGATAAGAATCACTTAGAGTGGTCAAGATGGGCATTTCCGGGCGACTCGGCCTAAATTGTGAAGCTTCTTCTCCTCAGGAGTGAAGAGACTTCGTCTTTGGGGGATCTTCTTCCCATGGCCACCATTCTTCCTCCTTCTTCTGGGCCCGAGTCATGACACTATCGATCATGGGAACAATAGGTCCATCTTCAAGCACTTCACCTATACTATCGTGGAGGGATGTTAGACGTGCTTCCATTCCTCGACTCGCCATACTCCATAGTTCTCTACCGAGAACATGGGTACCATCCTAATACCCGACATATCGCCCATGTGAAATAATGATATGAATGTAGAGTGATATGCAAAAAAAATGTTTTCCTCCGGATCCGTCTCAAGTAGACCAGCTTCAAGATAACAAGAGTCTTAAAGAACTCCCGCTTCCGATACCAATTGTTGGTCCCGAGAGTGAGTTCGGTGTAGAGGGGGGGTGAATACACCCAATCCGAATTTCTCAACTTTGAACATGAACAAATCCTATTCGTGGAGAATGTCGCATCAAATAATTCAAGCGCACCAAATAACCGTTCTCAATCGTGTTAGGCAAAAGTCTCGACTCTACCGAGACCCGCTAGCCGACCGAGCCGAACCAAAGGCCGCTAGGAGAAGTTCAGGGCAGCGGAAATGTGTAGGCCCAAAATAGTTGAATGAGTAAAAATGTTTTATGCAAGTCTCGCTCAGCAAATAGTTAGTTCAAGAGTCCGAGACGCTTGATTTTAAAGCGCATTTTCAGATGAACAAGAAGATCAATGCAACAAGAAAGGAACGTAAGTAAACGACACGTAATTTTTAAAGTGTTTCTGATATCAATCGATCCTACGTCCACCGTCCCGAAAGTTCGGAGGCTATTTATTATACCGGAGTTAGTCTCGCCGCCTTGTACACGTGACAAAGCCGTGGTTTGGGGATTATACCGAGCAAGTCCCGAGCTTACAAAGGCATCAAACTTAAAGTGTTTCGACAAACTTCTCCAATAGTGAAGGAGTCCTTTACAATAAGGATCGGGTTCAAATGTGAACTCCTTCGTCTAAGCTACGGATAATTTCGGCTGAGCTTAAGGTTAAAGGGATAAGGGAATGAGAGTGTAGCTTCTGGAGCGACGAATGACCGAGTATAGCTATAAGTTCGTGGCACGCCGCTTGATACTGTGAGGCTTGATTGTCGGTTCAGCCTTGGTTCCCTTAAGAGCTAAAAGGTAGTCTTTCACGTGAGACGGATCTTTTGATTCTGCGCAAGACTTAGGCTTTTGGTTCGGCTCGCTTGAATGCTTCGCGGTTTTCGTTCGTTTCTGAGTATATTAGTTTTTCTTCGCTTCGCTTCGCCTCGTGAGCTTCAAATCTCGAACGATCCCTCTATTTATAGAGAAGAGATTGAAAAAGATCCGTTGGAGACGATCTTCTTCTCTCTCTCTCTTTGGTAGCAAACGGCTCTTTTCAAGTAGGTAACAAAGCCAGACTTTCCCACCTTTTTTAGGTAAAAGGTTGACCGCAGCCTTTAGCAGGTGAGAAGACACGTGTATTCTTGTCATTCGTCGAGGCGGATAGAGTGGCTGAGACAAAGACATACTCCAAGGTAAACCCGAGCCGACTTCTCTCTTCCTCGTATAATGACAATGTCGATTGTCTTTCAAAAGTATCTCGACGGCTCGAAGACGTCTCCGCCGTTGCTCGAGTCTCGATTCGCAGTTCGCAGGTAGATAGCCGAGGCATGCTTCTACCGAAGATCGGCCTCCGAGTTCGGCCGAATCGCTCCGCGCGAGTCCGGGCTTCCACCGACTTTCTCAAGTATCGCTCTCGCCGAGTCCAGCCATTATGAGTCTCCTACTTCTCGTGCCGAGGCGTATAAGCTACTTGGCGCCTTGACTACAGAGCAGAGTGTCTTCACCGAGTCCGAAACCCTCGTAGACAAACAATGATTACAACTGAATGGTTCACCAATCGGATAGGGTTTTGGGATCTTCAAATCTTCTCAACAACGGAGCACTAGGCTACCGAGCATGGTTAAATATAGAAGATGGAGTCATTTCCCCACTAAGTGAAACTATGCCGAGGACCGAATCATCACCCAACACCCCGCAAGTCGGGCCCGAAAACCTTACGCCTTCCGGTAGGCGTCTCGCTTGAGCACCATATCTCCCTCGCTTCTCATCCTTTTGACCCCTTTTCGCATCGTCGCGGCTAACTCGCAGAGGGCTACGACAACAGGCCAGCCTTGACATGCGGATCGCGCGTTTATATATGAAAAAATTATCATTTTAACATTCGAATTGCTAATGTTTTAAAGTGGTAACATCTTTTAAAAATTCTAGAGACTTTGCAACTTTTTTTCTAAATTGAAAAAAAATATATACTATTTTTGCATTCGATTTGATAATTTT
>JAPVEC010000057.1:0-85868 GCA_028984105.1 Lavandula angustifolia | reverse complement strand
AAGGAAGCTGATGTGGACCTTTCAATGGGGATCCAAGGGACTGAGGTAGCAAAGAAGGTTGGGGGGCGAACTTTTGTGTAATACCACAAACACCCCAATATTTATCTTATCATACTACAACCAATCATACAATGCATGCAAAAGAAGATTCTTCTCAAGAAAGCCACGTCAACTAAACGAGCAAAACAGATTGAAGACTCCACCACCAACCGCCGAACTCCTTTCATGTTACATCGAGTTGTGTTGTGTTAAGTTTGAGAATTGTTGAATAGTTTGTTTTATATTTTTTTGCTTACTAATTTAAAGAAAAAGATGGGGAAGATTTGTATATATATATGTAGAAACACTCCTCATTGAATCAAGTCAATACAATCACAAATTTCCACTTTTTTTTTTTGTCTCTCCCTCTACCGTTTTCTGTTTACATCTCTCATGGCTGATCATGCCATATTTTGAATTTCTACATGGTATCAGAGCTTTTATGCTGTTGAATCTTTTATCCATTCTTCTTATCATCATCTTCCCCTGATTCTTCAACCCTTACACCTTCAATGGCTAACCGTACTCAATCGTTAAGTGAAGATGTGAATGGCCTTTACTATGTTCATCAAGGAGAGGCGCCGGGCACCGTGCTTGTCAATCCACAGTTGAATGGAGATAATTTTCAGTCCTGGAGTCGATCTATGCGAATTGCAATTGGAGCCAAGAATAAACTGCATATGATCATGCCAACCCCTGCTCAACTTGCACTGATTCCAGCAAACACACATGCTGATTATGCAACCTATCAGCGCTGTGATTTGATGATTCAATCATGGATCTTGAATTCATGTGCGAAAGAAATAACTCCATGTATCTTGTATGCAGATTCTGCAGCTGATATGTGGAACATTCTGACTGAACGATACTCTCAAGGAAATTATACTAGAATCTTTGAGTTACAGAAGGAGATATACACTACTCTGCAAGGTAATCTTTCTGTTACACAATACTTCAACAAACTTGATGGTCTATGGAAGGAATTTCATCAATACAGTCCTATACCTAAGTGCACATGTGGAATAATGAGGACTTGTACTTGTAACTGCTTGAAACTAGTAGCAGAACAAGTTGATCAAAATATCTCTATAAAGTTTCTTATGAGCCTTAATGATAATTACTTCTCAATCCGTGGTCAAATCTTGATGATGAAGCCCTTCCCTAATCTCAATCAAATATACAATCTCATAGTACAAGATGAGAAGCAGAGAACTGTTTGTCATAATCCTCAAGGATCAATTGATTCTATGGCTATGCTGAGTCAACGGATTTCATCCTCAAATAATCCAGATACTTCTATGGCTTACTACGGTGCTGGAGTAATATGCACTCATTGTGGTTTATCAGGACATACAAGAGATAAGTGTTTTAAACTTCATGGCTTTTCCAATGGATCTACTGCAGCTCCCAGAAAGGATAAGCCTACATGTTCCCACTGTGGAATCTCTGGTCATCTAAAGGATAAATGCGATAAGTTACATGGCTATCCACCAGGTTACAAATTCAAGTCAAAAATAGGAATGAATCAACCCACTGCTGCAAATGTGGTTTCAGTCAGTCAAGGAGTTAGTGATGTTTCAAGCTCTGGTATAACTAATGATCAATATTCCCATCTTCTTACTCTCATCCAAAACATGGCCCAATCCTCATCCTCCCTATCCTCTACTGAACCAAAATCAGGTATGAAACGATGTAGTCTATCTGTACAAATACTCTGCTTTTCTTCATCTTTTAATTCACACACTTGGATACTTGATACTGGGGCAACAAACCATATGGTCTGCAACCTATCCCTACTTATAGATCCCCATCCAGTTGTAAATATGTTTGTAACCTTACCTGATGAAACACAATTGCCTGTCACTCATATAGGCACAGCTCGTATCAATGAAAACATGATTCTACCTAATGTACTCTTTATACCATCTTTCAAAGTAAATTTGATTTCTTGTAGCAAATTGATTTCAGAATCTAAACTCACTCTCATTCTTCATGATGTATTCTGCCTTATTCAGGACCTTGCCAAGGACAGGAGGATTGGGGTTGCTAAACTGGTACAAGGGTTGTTTCTTATTCAGACACCTTTATTCTCTAAATCACTGCATTCTGCTCTTTCATCTACTACAGCTAAGTTGTCTGAATCATCCTTATGTCATCAACGTTTAGGGCATCCTGCAGATTCCACCCTTAAGCTACTTAAACATCATATAGAAAAGGTCTCTGAACCAGATAATAAAGACTGTTCCATTTGTCCCCTAGCTAAGTTTCATAGACTTTCTTTTCAAAATAGTTGTATTAAAACTAAATCTGCTTTTGAAATGATACATTGTGATATATGGGGCCCCTTCTCTGTAGCAACTCACTCTGGGAAACAATACTTTCTTACCATAGTGGATGATTTTACAAGAACAACATGGTGCTGCTTAATGAATACAAAATCTGATACAACCAAACATCTGATCTCTTTCTATACGTTTGTCAAAACACAATTCTCAATCTTAATTAAAACAATAAGAACAGATAATGGAACTGAATTTTCTCTAACTGACTTCTATTCATCTCATGGTATTATTCATCAAACTTCTTGTGTTTACACTCCACAACAAAATGGAGTGGTAGAAAGAAAACATCAGTCCCTCCTCAATATAGCAAGAGCCTTACTTTTCCAGTCAAAACTTCCTCTGACTTTCTGGGGAGATGCCTTACTCACTGCTGCATATATACTAAACCGCCTTCCAACTTCAGCTTTAAATAACAAAACACCTTTTGAAGCTCTATATTCGACTGCCCCAGATTATTCAACCCTTAGAGTATTTGGATGTCTCTCCTATGCTTCCAACCTTATACATCATAAACAGAAATTTTCACCAAGAGCCAGAAAATGCATTTTTCTTGGATATTCAAACATATCTAAAGGCTATAAACTTTTTGACCTAGACCTTCCTCATTTCCGGAGATGTGATATTTCATGAAACAATTTTTCCTTTTCAATCATCTTTTAATGATCCCATTCCTCCTACTGAGCCATATACAGTTCCTATAACTATACCTAATCCCATCTCTTCTATTGAGTCTGATCCCATGTTTTCTCTCCCTCCTTCCTCAAATAGTACTAACATTGTTCCTCGCAAAAGCACTAGATCTAGACAAACACCAAAATATCTAAATGATTATGCTTGTGAACTTCCATCTTCTTCAAACAGTACTTCACAGCAATACCCTTCTTCTTCCTCCTGTTCTGCAGCAAGGTCAGGTAAAAACACTCACTCTATCTCTACATATCTCTCTTATTCTCTTTTTTCTACTAGTCACAAAGCTTTTTCCATATCTATTTCTGATACATATGAGCCTAAAACTTATGCTCAAGTGGCTCCTCATTCTCATTGGCAAGCTGCTATGAAGTCTGAAATCTCTGCTTTAGAAAATACTGGTACTTGGATCATAACTGATCTCCTAGCTGGCAAAATCCCTATTGGTTGCAAGTGGGTGTACAAAGTGAAATTCAAAGCTGATGGTAGTATAGAAAGATACAAGGCAAGAGTGGTAGCTAAAGGATACACACAAAAGGAAGGAATAGATTATGAGGAAACATTCTCACCAGTTGCAAAACTCAGTACGGTAAGAAGCCTCATTGCTCTCTCTGCCTCAAAAGGCTGGTTTTTAGAACAGTTAGATGTTAATAATGCATTCCTCCATGGCGACTTGCATGAAGAAGTATATATGACTCCACCCCCTGGCTACAGATCAGATAATCCAAAGAAAGTATGTAGATTACTTAAGAGCCTATATGGTTTGAAACAGGCAAGCCGACAATGGTTTTCAAAACTTTCTGAGTCACTACTTTCTTATGGCTTTTCCCAGTCAAAATCTGATACTTCTTTATTTACAATTCATACTCCTACTCTCACACTAATCCTTCTTGTTTATGTTGATGACATTATTATTGCTAGCAACAATCTGCATCAGGTACAGAAGGTTAAACAGTTCCTTGATAAAGCATTCAAAATCAAGGACCTTGGCCCTCTAAAGTTTTTCCTTGGTATAGAAATTGCAAGAAATTCTACTGGTATTTCCTTGTGTCAGAGAAAATACGTTCTGGATTTACTCAAAGAGAAGGCTATACAGAGTGCAAGCCTTCCAAGTTCCCAATGGACAACAAGCTAAAACTAAGTCCAACTGATGATCACTACTTAAGTGATCCTACCTCCTACCGCAGACTTGTTGGAAAGTTAATGTATCTAACAGTGACCAGACCGGAGATAAGCTTTGTTGTACACAGCCTTGCTCAGTTCATGCAAAAGCCTGGTCTCTCTCACCTCAATGATGCGCACCGTGTTCTTAGATACCTAAAAGGTCCCATTGGTCAAGGATTGTTCTACTCTAATACATCTCAATTGGTTCTAAAAGGATTCAGTGATTCAGATTGGGTTGCATGTATTGATACTAGAAGATCAATTACTGGTTATTGTATGTTTTTAGGAGACTCTCTAATCTCCTGGAAATCTAAGAAGCAAATTACAGTCTCTCGCAGCTCCACTGAAGCAGAGTATAGAGCTCTAGCTGCTGCTACTTCTGAAGTTCTATGGCTCATGCAAATTTTTAAAGATTTTGGCTGCACTCTCCCCTCTCCAACACTCTACACAGACAACAAATCGGCCTTGGCGTTAGCTTCCAATCCAGTTCATCATGAGCGCACGAAACATATTGAAATAGACTGTCACTACATTCGGGATTGTCTCTCTCATGGCAGGATACATCTACTTTATGTTCCTACTTCACATCAACCGACTGACATGCTTACAAAAGCCCTTGGTGCAACACAGTTTCAGTATCTCCTGTCCAAGCTGAGAATACACAATCTCTATTCTCACCTTGAGGGGGGCTCTTATCATACTACAACCATGCATACAATGCATGCAAAAGAAGATTCTTCTCAAGAAAAGCCACGTCAACTAAACGAGCAAAACAGATTGAAGACTCCACCACCAACCGGCTGAACTGTTACTGTTACATCAGTTGGAAGTTGGTTAAGTTAGTTGAGATTGTTGAATAGTTTGTTTTAGATATTTTAGCTTACTTAGTTATCAAGAAAACGATCAGAAGATATGTATATATATATATATGTAGAAACACTCCTCATTGAATCAAGTCAATACAATCACAAATTTCCACTTCTTATTTTCGATCTCTGATCTCTGTTTTCTGTTTACATCTCTCATGGCTGATCATGCCATATTTTGAATTTCTACAATTTACCTTGAAATTTTTTATTTTCTACTCTTGTATAATCAATAAATGCCATGTACATATTGGTTAACTGTTTATACACAGTGATGTATGTTGATTATAGAAGAGTAGAATATGAAAACACATATTTAATTATTTATATCATAATAATAATTCTATTAGGAGTATGTTTTTTGGTTGAAATTCTCGTGCACTAATATTATGTATAATATTTAGGATTATCATATTATTATCCTAGGCATCCATTGATGGTCTAGAAGGATCAGAGTTAATGTTTTATTGATATTAATTTTTTTGACAAACATCTGTTATTATCATTGAAGTTTTTGGATATGATTGTTCGAGATTTTTTGCATAAATAGTGACATGCCCTTTATATTTACTTATATTTCTCTTTTATAGTACTTCTTGATGCAGAAGTAGGGAAAGATAAAAATAATTTTTAAATACAAGCTAAACATGTAAAAAGAATTTCTATACAGAGAGTATAGTAGAGGAAGCAGGAGCAAGCAGTTGAGATGAGTTACCTTTCTTGTATTCTTGAGTTGGAGCTACTTTGCTCGGGCCCAGGGCCGACTCTAAGGGTAAAGTCGATGAAGCCACAACTTTAGGCCCCCGGCTGAGAGAAAGACCATTCGAGCATGTGTCTTGAGGGTTAAGGTCTTAAATTCTTATATATACATTTGCTTCGCATAAAAAAATATTATTGAAATGCCTGTTGAAAAATCGGTAATAGGTTTGGAAAAATCGGGAATAGGTTTGTTTAATCATCTTCTCGAGCCATCGGTAATAGGTTTGGAAAAACCTGTAATAGGTTTGGAAAAACGGTAATAGTATATATCTATACTCAGCCCGTTTAATTGCATTTTCGTGCCTCGATACATATCCGATTTATGAATTGAGATATATGACGTCGATCTACGTTTCGAGTAGATAATTATAGTGTGCTTAATTTCTCGATTCCAATTTTCGGTGAGTGAGAAATAGGTGCGCGAAATTGGTGCACGAGAAGTGGGAGTTAAAGTGTTAATCGTTGGGATTTGTTCGTCGGGCCAACTTAATTGGCTTGAACGAATTTGGATTTAATCTATATCATATTTTGATATAGATAATATATATATATATATATGTAATATATTATGTATATATATATATATATGTATGTTACGTGAACAAGAATTTGAAGTATTTCAAATTCTTGTTGTATCCCACTTGAAGTACATTTGTAACCGATGGTGTCTTGATTGCTTTCATCAATTCATGAACCTTTCATGAGTGGATATACACCTATAAATAGGAGCATGTAGATTTCATTTGAAACACACCAACACAAGTATCTTCATACATTTCATATTAGTTAGTTCATCTAGCTCAAGTCCTCGCCTTCCGTCTAGTTCGCTGGAGCTCGAAGATCTTGCGGTGCTGCAATCCTCGAGACGTCGTCGTTTTATCTTTGGGGACGATACGCCAAAAACCGAGAGCACTACCGGGGCGTATTTCGTCTTGCGGATAGAGGCTATCCTCGACTCGACGAAGTTTTATTTTAGACATTTTCGTTTGTTTCTTTTTCCGACTTACCGATTTACTTTGTAATAGCAGCTTGTATCCGACAATGCCTAGTTAAGTGGTAGAACACTACTTTTTTGCATTTTAGAGGTCTTGGGTTCGAACCTTATTTCTATCAATTTTTTTTCTTTTACACAGAAAATAATAGATATGAGAACTGAAGATTCTAACCCGGGTAACTTAATAAAATCATTAGTATTCTTCCACTAAAACAAAGCAACTCATTGTACTTTTTATGTAACAAAATATATTTTAATGTTGCGCTTTAAGACTCCGAAAATTTTGAGCCGGCCCTGCTCGGGCCTTATCAATTAATCCTTCCACTTTAATATCTTAATAGTGAATATATATCAATATAAGACGAACAACAAATAGAACTATGTGAGCAAAGAAGAGAAACCAATTAAAGCCAATTTGTTTTCATTAAGGTTGTATTCTCTAAGGCAGACAATTAAGGTTGTTTTCATTAAGCCAATTTAAAACTTGGGCAACAACTTATTACACAAGGCAGAAACAAAAGTCAGCAGATGGGGCTAAGGTAAAAGTCAGTCGAAGGGCCTTGATGGGATTTTAGCTACCCGGAGGGAGAAGTCAGTCAAAGACTCGAAGGGCTTTTAGGGTTAAGGGCGAAAGAGATTTTGACGGCAAGGAGAGCGGGGGTTGTCGACAGCGAATCCTAGAAAATGAAGATGAAGATTTTCGACAGTTCCCTTTGTCTAAGAAAATGAATCCTTGTTTGTCGAATATATGCATGAAACAATAATGTGTTATGCATTTATTTGTTTCTGTTGATATGCAATAAGTTGGTTGTGGATGCAAAATATACATAAATTAGTTCGATAATATGTATAAAATATATCGTGATATGCATATACTATATTTTCTTTTTAAAAGGTTCATAAAAAATGAGAAAAATATGCATAAATTAGTTGATATTGTATATGAAATAATATTGTGATATACATGCCTTATATCTCATGTATAGAATGTTAAAAAAAAAAAAGAATGGAAATAAATTTCATAAATAAATTCAATACTATGCATGAAATAATATTATAAATGTATATACAGTATTCTCTATGCAAACATTCATAAAGAAAGAATGAAAATGAAATGCATAAACAAGTTCAATATTGTATATTACATAATATTGTGATGTGCATATATATAAAAATAAAATGCATACATAAATTTAATGTTATGCATGAAATAATATTGTGATATGCATATATTATATTTTGAGTTAATTACATTAAACCCTCTCGACTATCGAGTTTTTTCACTTGACCCTTTGAACTATCAAAAGTTGCACTGTCCCCCCTCAACTATGGAATTCGTTGCAGATAGCAACTTTCCGGCCTACAATCTCACTTCACTTATAACTTTAAGGGTATTTTTGTCAAAATACTTAAAAATACTATTATTTAAGTAGTAATTTTTATTATATCACCATTTATAGTCTAGGGCTTTTATAATTCCCACTTCATGACTCACTTTGCGTTCCTTCTTCCCGTTCCTACCCTTCGTTCCTTCTATGTTCGGAGAATGTTTTGTCAAAGTCTGAATTTCTTATTTTGTCAAAGAATGGATGTTAGTTTCTACCTCTTTGCTTAAGAAATTTGGTCTTTGTCTATATGGAAATGCAGTTCTTAAGAACTTTAATTTTTATATATGTTTGTTATTTGTGAAAATGAAAAAGAAATTGATTGCATACTTGAACGCATTAGAGATGGTTAGATTACTTAAGTGCTAAATCAGGCCCATTTTCTACCATCAATATATGGACGTATTAAATAATGTTATGTTCATAATTTATAATCTAAATTATGATTAGAAAAAAGTTAGCAAATAATCAAATTGCACAAAGTCAATAGTTTAAAAGGGAATATTACATAATTTTAATAGTATATGGGGCAAAGTACATTGAGCTATTTAGCTTCGATCTTATTAGAAGTGCAGAGAGAGGGAGTTGAGTCCGTTGACGCAAAAGTAACTACCGTTGACGATTCATTCTTTCACTTTTAGTAATTAAGAGAATTAGAAATTCATCAATTCATGACAACTATTGATTGTAATATAAATGAACGTCCAAGATTCCTATTGATTTCCAATTTTAAGATTTTTCCCTATGTGATTCCATTCCCAAATATATAACATAATTTTAAATAATTAATAGAACATGATTTCCCCAGGGATGTTTGCAACTGCTTCTATAAAGTGTTTATCTCCTTTTTAACTGTAAAGAGTTTTTAATACTATTTGTAAATTTATTTTTTACGAATAGTTCCTCTAAAATTAAGCGGTAAAAAAAAATAACTGTAGCAATTTTTTAGTGGTCACTCTATGTTGTTGCTTCTATAAAGTCAAGCAATTAAAACAAATTAAGCAATTAAATTTATAATTATTAATTAAAATGATTTAGCGCCATGCAGGAAAGTTGTAGGAAGTATAGTCAATGCGCAGATGGGACAGTGCATGTTTCACTTTACATGTTTCAAACTTGATCACCAACAAGCATTACTAGTATAAATTAAAGATTTTTTTATGTATGTAATAGATTTGAATTTAATAACATAATTGGAAAATTTTGGTGTAACCAGTTGCACCAAAGTTAATATTATTATGTAATATTAATAATTATAAATACTAGAACATAATTTTTTGAATATTAGAACATATTTGTAATATTAATTTTTTTTATATGAAAACTGATATTATAAATACGTTCTAATATTAAAAATGTAATTTTTAAATTTTTTTTATTAACTTAACAGACCAAAATTGGACAAATTTATAAAACGGACTAAAAACGAACAATTTGTCAAATTAACAAGATAAAATTGGATTCGACCAAAATAGCGGATCAAACTAAATCGGGTATCAAGATAACGGGCCAAAAATGATTTTTTCCTCAATTCACCAAGCAACCACTTCTCTTTTAAGAAGGTCAACGTAAAAAGTAATACTCTCGAAATTGCATAGTTTTGTAATCAGTGGCGGAGCTAGAATTTTACTTCTACGGGTGCTTTTAAATGATGATATTAAATAAATTAATAGTAAAAAAATATTAAAAGAGATTAAATTTTTTGAATACCATACAATCAAAAACACGAGTTTTTGAAAAAGTCTGCCACAGTCCACAAGTCAAAACCTGATTTATGAGCTTAAAATTGAAGCTAAAATTAAGGAGATAAAGTTTAGACCTTAAGGTAGTAACCAGTAAATACGAAGCTTTTCATATAATTTCTCCAAAACCTTCATATTTATGTCTCTCGGAAGATTTGGGTGGTGGACCAAAAGTTTAAAAGGGAAAATATCAAGAAAATAATTGTTGGGTATTTTGGGTGTACTGGACCTGACAAAAATGGTAAGAAAATAATTTTTGGGTATTTTGGGTGTAATGAGCCTAACAAAAATGGTTAAAAGAAAAATAATGGGTCTGAAAGGAATTGAACCCTAGACCACCTATATAATTGCCAAAAATTTCAACCGCTGGGACACGATCTCACTTGCTCAATACTTTGCTAGAAATTATTTATCTAAATTTTCGCAGGTGCTATAGCACCCCTCAGCCCTTAGTTGGCTCCGCTAATGTTTGTAATATTACGTTGTGACGCAAAAATGGTTATCATGTGTGAAGGGAATTTAATTAATATTATTTATGTGCCATTAAGAGTGATCTCCTTCTAAAAATGCAAATACGCACATACAAATTAATTACATAAAAGTCAAATAATATATACAAACACAACATTATTTTCTTAATCTCCGTACCGAAACAAAAGAGAATATTTTTAATGGGACGGAGAGTATATTACAACTTCCACTGCATACATGCAGTCCATCGTTGTATATCATAATTTATAGTCATGCATTTTGCGACTTTGAAATGTGGAGGGAACTGCGGACTGCAGTGCAGGGAATCTGAGTTTGGGTTGGATTGATGTGCGAGTGTTATGTTGACTCAAACCCCAGATCTTTAATTTATACTCCCTCTGTCTCGCTATTTGTGGCTCACTTTCCCGAAAGGGGTGTCCCGTTATTTGTGGCCACTTTCCTTATTTGGTAAAAAATATTTTCTACTCTATCTTCTCTCTCCTACTTTATTACATTCTCTCTCCTGCTTTATCATCATTTATCATCTACTCTCTCATTATTTTACTCATCTTCTCTCTCATACTTTATCATCTACTCTCTTAATTTCCGTGCCGAAATCAATTGAGCCATAATTAACGGGACGGAGGGAGTACTAGTCATGCATTTTGCGGCTTGGAACGGTCTAAAGGGAAACTTCCTAGAAATTTCCGTAAAAGAGTTGCGGCGGCCGACACCCGAAGTCAATCAAGAAAAATTCTTGAGACTTCATTAATTATTTGCTTTTATTATTTATGCCTATATAGGAATCTTTGTAGAGAGAAATCAAGCTAGTACATTTGTAAATGCTTATTATAAATAATTCTTATTTATTTTTAAAACTATTTTCAAACAAAAATAAGGAATTTTGGTATTAATATAAAAATATAAATTTTTTAAATATTTGAAAATTATAGTGCTTTAAATAATAAAAGCATTTCAATTATTAAATACTTATAAGTTTAATTACTTAATTTTATAAAAGCAACTTTATTGCCAAATAAATTTTTTTCTATTTTTATTCTTGTGAGTGTGTTTGTGTAATGACGTCATGTGTAATGACGTCATGTGGAAGTTTGCCTTTGGATTTTGGATTTTAATTTTTGATATTCATATTTTAAAAATTATAATTTTGATGTCTAAATTTAATAATTCATCTCTATTTTAGTATCTATATTAATTTATCATTAGATACTACAAACTCTATTATAGGAGAATGGATACAATGATAAATATTTATATATAATCTTAATATACTTTTTCTTAATATAATAATTTATTTCTAAATAATAAGTCTTTTGTATATTTAATTTTGGTTTTGGGAGGCGGGGGCGGAGTAGTCCACAAGAACATCAAGAACATTGTTCGCGACCCCATCACGCGGTGGGGGATAGGGGTGTGCGCGGGAGGGTTTGGGCGTAAAAACTAATCAATCTACATGTGGACGGTTTTACAAATATACAAACTATGACGGATTTTTATTTCTCCAAACCGTAGCGGTTCGGGTGAAGCGGGTAGCGGGCGGTTTGCGGACGGCTTGCGAGTTAAATAATAAGAGATCACATTCTTTCGAGATGATAATATCGGAATGTTACAACTCATTTATTAATGAGACATACATCAACAAATAACAATATAAGTTAAGAAAATCAAATTCTACGTACAAAACATAATTTCAAATTGCTTCTCGGGTTCTCGTTAGTCCCGTGAGACCGTGAATAACATTTACCCATTTCTTACTTTTTATTTTTCAATTTAATTTGCAATAACATTTATTAAATTATTTAAATTATTAATGAAATCAAATTTTAATATAATTTGTATTGGGCCTATATAAATACTTTGTAAGTCACTAAATTATTTTGAAAGAGTGTACTACTTTTTTTTTATTCGTGGAACCCGCAGCCGCTACCTTCGGTGCGCACTGGGTAAACTCCGCTCCTTGTGCAGTATCCTGCAAACAACACAGGAGGTTCAACCACCCCTTAATGTGACAGGGTGACATGCAAATCACATAGTGGTGTTGGTGGGAATTGAACTCATGACCTATCGGTCCCGGGCCACCCACCTTCACCACTACGCCATCCCATGTGGACAAAGAGTGTACTACTTGCCCAATAGAATAAACAATATAATCTACTAGTAAAATTAAAAATTTAAAAGCTAAAAAAAGGATTTAAGGAGGCGGGCAGGTCGGTTAACCGCCACCCGAAAACCGCCACCCACCCGCCTCGGTGGCGGTTTGATAAAAATTGATCCGCGGTTAATTTCTCAAAAAAATAATTGGCGGTTACGGTTTACGACGGGCGGGTCAAGCGGGCGGAGGCGGTTGGACGGGTTTCTTGCACACCCCTAGTGGGGGAGGAGGGGGGAGTGACGTATTAGGTGACATATTAGGTAAAGGAGACGTCAATGCTGGATTGAGGGGGTGTTTGGGATAGCTTATCTGAAACAGCTTATAGCTGAAAGCTGTCTCGGGAAATGAATTTGGTGTTTGGGAAATCCAGCTTATAGAGGTGATGAAAGCTATTTGGGTACAAGATAGAGAATTTTCGTAAGCTGATATTCGGCAGCTGAAGCTGATAGCTTATAGCTTTTATTATTTTAACATTTTTAATTAATACATTATATTATAATTTTATAACTATTTTTTTTAATTAATGATCGATATTGCTTATTTATATGTATATTTTTATTTGTCATTTAACAAAGAATAAGTAAATATTTGTTTTATTAATATAATTTATAATCTTTTTTATTCTTGATTTCAATTAATAATATTAATTATACTTAATTTTTTTTTCTAATTTTTATTTTAATATTTTTTATTAAAATACTATTTTATATGAGTGGAAATAAATTTTAAATTTTATTTGTGTAAAAATTCTAAATTTGTTTAATAAGTGAGAAATAAATAACATTTTCATTTTATAAGATACCACTTTATTAATATTTTCAAATATTAATTTTTGACTTTCAGCACTTTTTGCAAACACTTATAAATTATCAAAATCAGCAGCTTTCAGCTACTTTCAGCTACTTTCAGCCACTTTCAGCAGCTTCTAACAACTTTCAGCACTTATTGATAAGCTTCAGTTATCCCAAACACCCCCTGAGTGTGCCTTCGCTCCCTAAATTTTCAATTATTTTAATTTTTGATGTTCATATTTTAAATTTTACAATTTGATGTCTAAATTTAATAATTCATCTCTATTTTGGTGTCTACATTATTTTATCATTAACGTGGTATTTGGAACAACTTTCAACTGCATCTTATAGCTTTCAATAGAAATTAGCTACTGACTCAGCTTACAGCTTATCTAATTTATTAGATTATTTTATTCTTTAAATATTTCTATAATTCTAAAAAAACATTAATTATAAAATTAATATTTTTTTAGAAATTTAATTATAATTATATTTTAATATATTAATTAGTAATTTGATAAAAAATATTTATTATTTATTATTTATAAATTCTTCAAGTTTAATGAATAAATAATTATTCAAATTAAATATAATTAAATATAAATTAATTAAAATAGTGGGTTTTGAAAATTTTGAATTTTAAATTACTATTTTTTCTATTTCATTTAATGATAATTATTTCTTAGCTATGTATTTATTAAAATTATATAAAAATATTATTATTATAAATTTAAGTAAATAAATAATATTTAAAATATAATAGTATGATATGTTTATGCTAATATGATATATCATAAATTTATATAATATAAAAAATAATTTAATTTAATATTTATTTATTTATTATAAATTATAATTATTTAATAATATTGAGGGTAAAACGAATATTTTATTTAAAAACTTAAAATAAGCTATTTGTATCCGCAGTTTTCCAAACACTATTTTCCCCACTTTCACCAGCTTTCAACACATATTTCTAAACACTTACAAATTCTCTAATCATCAGCTTTCAACAGTTATCAATAAACTTCAGCAACTCCAAACACCCACTAAATACTACAAACTCTATTAGAGGAAAATGGATAGAATGATAAATATTTATATGAAATCTTAAAATACTTTTATTAATATAATAATTTATTTCTAAGTAATAAGTCTTTTGTATATTTAATTTTGATATTTGGGTTTAAGTTTTTGGATTAATAGGAGATTAATTTAATTTATTTTGATTTCTACATCAATTCCTCGAGCTTCAATAATAATTAATGTGTAATTTTGTGATTTAAGTTTGTAGTCGTTCATGCTCCTTTATCTTAAAAGTGCAATTTGTCTAGATTAATATTATTAGGAGTCATTTTTAATTTCATGAATTGGAAAGTAATATAAATTGTGAAGAATACCACCTATTTTATAATGAAGTTAATTTATAAATTTGTAATATTTTATTCTCGCTACGTTTATATTTAGATTTTAATATGTCGATGATGCATTTGATTTTTTTATTTTATTTTATTTAAATTAATGGGAAGAGGGGAAACAAAGATTTAGATTTTAGAATGTTTATGAGTAATTTAAGAATTTGTACATAAAATTACCGTTCTATCCATTTTCATCTAATAGATTTGTAGTATTTAATGTCAAATAATGGAGACATCAAAATGGAGATGTATGGGTAAGTTTAGACACTAAAATTGAAAATTTTAAAGTATGAATACCAAAAATCAAAAGAATTGAAAGTTTGGGCACCAAATTTTCTTCTGCATGATGTGTACATTACCATCTACACATAAGGTGGTGGAAACATTGTTTGAAGTACAAAACAAATCTTCATGGAAATCTCCTTGCACGAATAAAAACAATAATTAAGAAGGATAAATTTATACCTTTGGGCTTTGGTCTCGACTATTGAGCTGCGCTATCACAACATTACTGATATGTTGCAAACTGTAGTTATTTAACTGGAGACGTCCGGTTACACTTGCAACCGGATGTACAGATTCCAATTCTTAAATCTCCGAAACTACCAAATATTTCTATTTTTTATTATTGGCACAAAAACACATCGCTTTTGCTTAAAAATAATTATTTTCAACTTTAAGCAAAAATAAATAATAAGTGCTTATGATAAGCATTTGCAAACACCATTTAGAAATTGAAATATTTTTAGTACTTAAAGCACCATAATATTCAAACATTTAAAAAAAATATACTTTTATATTAATATCAAAATCCCTATTTTTGTTTAAGAACAGTTTTTTCAACTTTAATTAAAAATAAATAAAAATTATTTATAATAAACATTTGCAAATACCCCTTTAATTTCTCTCCACAAAAATTCCTATATAGGCATAAATAATAAAATCAAATAATTAATGAAGTCTCTTCAAGATTTTTCTTAATTGATTTCGATATTATGCATATAGACCATCGTGGACAATTTCATAAGTTAACAAACATACCAACACACAAACATTAGTTAAATTGCTCCAAAGAAATTAAACCCATTAATGAACTGAAGCTCATCTTTTTTTATATTAAGAGGTGGGGTTTAGGCGGCAGTCTACTGACCCAGAATGCATGACTAGTATAAATTAAAGAGTTGGAAGTACCCATATGGTTGAAAGGTCATGGGTTTTGAACCTTCAAGACCGCTATGTATGAGCTTATCACCTATGATTAGATTAGGGTGGTTGAACCCATTGGCGGAACTAGAGGGGGGTCGGGAGGGTTGACCGACCCCCCGGCCGACGGAACTTCGACTAAATAGGTATAGAATTCGTATTGCTTATAGATAATTTTAGTAAAAAATATAATTAATTATTATCTTGTAGTACAGTTGGTTAATGACTTTATCTCTTTTAAGAGATGTCTCGTGTTCAAAATCAAATGCACTCATAACTCATTTGATTTCTATTTTTCGACTTTTAAATTATTTATTTTCGAGTTTTCTTTAGTTTTATTATAAGTATAATTAATTCAATATATATGACTCTCTCATATATTATAAATATTTCTCTCTCTTTTTTCTACTAGTTATATAAGTATCTTTCTCACCGTAACAAATACAAAAAATAATATATTTTATATCTTTAATATCGTGTTTGTGTTCGAACTATTTAAAACTATATTTAGCAACTCTCGATTTTTTCTCTGCCTTCGGCTACCGTTATTCCTCTATTTCGACCCCCCAACTTCATAGCTCTAGTTCCGCCACTGGCTGAACCCTCTTGTATTGTTTGCAGGCTAGAGCAAGGAGACCGCTATGTGTGAGTCTGTCACCTATAATTAGCCTTAGTTGAACCCTTATGTGTTGTTTGCAGGCTATAACAAGGAGCGAGTTTACCCCGTGCGAGTTGGGCTAACATAAACAATCACACCAATCCTGCATATGGAAGTTAAGTTTAAGTTTCGGCAATGAGACTGCTATGTGTGAACCTGTCACCTGTAGTAGTAGTTGATTCATGTATTAAGTTGGGCTAACATAACACAATCACACCAATCATGCATATGGAAGTTAAGTTTAAGTTTCGGGTTTACCCCGTGCGAGTTGGGCTAACATAACACAATCACACTAATCCTGCATATGGAAGTTAAGTTTAAGTTTTGGCAAGGAGACCGCTATGTGTGAGTCTGTCACGTATGGATAGTCTAGGGTGATTGAACCCTCCTATGTTGTTTGCAGACTATAACAAGGAGCGAGTTTACCCCGTGCGAGTTGGGCTAACGTAATACAATCACACTAATCCTGCATATGGAAGTCAAGTTTAAGTTTCGGCAAGGAAACTATTATGTGTGAACCTGTCACCTGTAGTAGTGGTTGATTCATGTATTGAGTTGGGCTAACATAACACAATCACACCAATCATGCATATGGAAGTTAAGTTTAAGTTTCGGGTTTACCCCGTGCGAGTTGGGCTAACATAACACAATCACACTAATCCTGCATATGGAAGTTAAGTTTAAGTTTCGACAAGGAGACCGCTATGTGTGAGTCTGTCATCTATGGTTAGTCTAGGGTGGTTGAACCTTCCTATGTTGTTTGCAGGCTATAACAAGGAGCGAGTTTACCCCGTGCGAGTTGGGCTAACATAATACAATCACACCAATCCTGCATATGGAAGTTAAGTTTAAATTTCGGCAAGGAGACTGCTATGTGTGAACCTGTCACCTATAGTAGTGGTTGATTCATGTGTTGAGTTGGGCTAACATAACACAATCACACCAATCCTGCATGTGGAAGTTAAGTTTAAGTTACCACCACCTTTTGCGTAATGTAAACCCCTAATAATATTAAATGGGACAACACACACGCCCATCCACATCAAGCATGTATCCCATATTAAATGTAATATGCCGCCTAATATATATATATGATGAAGAATAACTATGCCGCCTAATATATATTATATAATCCCCTGGTTGTGACTGATGAAGAATTAAATATGCTGTGGTCATTTAGATAGCTTTTGGTCACACTCACGCCATTTATCCCGGATAAATATATGAACCACAACTACGTACACACAGAGAAGGAGATGCAGTGGAAGTTGTAATTTCTTCCTTTTGAGTGATTTTTGTTTTTCGTATAATCTCTCCGTCCCATTAAAAATATTCTCTTTTGTTTCGGTACAGAGATAAAAAAAAATAATATTGTATATGTTTCGGTAAGGAAATTGGACAATTGAAATGGGACATAATGCTGAACCAGTTATTAACATTCTAGTATTTTCTCTAATTTTTTCTCATTTCTCAATCAGTATTATTGTGCATGAATTAAACAAAACAAATTCTGAAGATTCCTAGGTATAATGATCCATACAAAAACGCAAATAGTCAAGAATTCCTAAATTTCCCTAATTAATTTCGTTACTATGAATAATTTGTATAATTAATTAAAACCATGCTTCGGTAATAAACATATCTATAAATATTTAACTTCGCGCTTTAAAGAAACTAAACACAAGAAGAATTGAGGTTTTAGAATTATCTTGAATATAGTTCTTCAAAATTTCTTGATAATTTTTTCATGCAAAAATAATAAAAATAGAAGACTGTCATTTATCGGCAATTTCGAGAATTCGAATTATGAATTTGGGTGGAAACTTCTTTTATTACACGCCTTTTTTAGAACTATTAGGACTATTTTTTGCCTTTCGCTTTCTGTTTGGTCGATTTTGTTTCATTTCATATATTTAAATTCCAAAAATACATGATTGACACATGGTAATTGTCAAACTAATAACACAATTAAAAGAATAAACAACCTAAGAAGAATTGGAGCAAATTTCAAAAATATTACTCTAACAAAATTAATTCTCAAAATATTACTCTTAAAAAAGAATTCTCAATCTATTACATATAAAGAAGAAAATCTCTTTTAAATTGTTTACTTATTTTCTCTAAACTACCTTTTTATTTAAATATATACTTTTTATTTAATTTTTTCTATAGCTAGATTATATTTTTATATAGATATTTGTAGATATAAAGGCCTCGTTTGAGAAAACAACTTAAATAAGTGCTTATGGGAAAAGAACTTATTGTATAAGGAATTATGACAAAAGTTCTTAATTTTAATAAGTTGTTTGCGTTTGTATGCACAAATTAATAATAATTTATGTAGTATAATAATTTAAAAAACTGTAACTGTCAGGATTCGATTTTGAATCTCTGCATAAGTTCTTTATAAGTTATTCATAAGTTATAAATATTAACTTATGAAAATAAGTCAAAAATAACTTATGGAGTACTAGAATAAGTTATTTCGATAAGTCATCACAAACGCGCGCATAATGACTTATGTTATAGAATAAGTTGAAATAAGTCAAAAATAAGTCATTCCAAACGGGGCCTAAATTATTTTTACAAAAGTAGAATTATGTATTATAAAATCGACTATGTGACGGTCAATATTTTTCTTGGGTATATAGATAATTGGAGTAGAAATTTTTAAAACTAAAAACATAATATTGTTTTTATTTGAAAACAAGAGATTATATTTCTTATTATCATTATTGTAAAATGTGTTGTAAGTATATTTTATATATATACTTACCATATACTGTGATTACCATGTAAACCTTAAAAGTCCATGAGCTCATCTTGTACTCTATAAATAGAGGTCTCCACCCTCATAATAATACACATCTAATTTTCATTCTATCTTTTATTCTATCATTTTTTTTAGTTTATAATAAAATGAAAGTTTTTTTAGACAAGATAAAGTTTATCAATTTTGAAGACATTTCTTTTTCAATATGATAATAGATTGAGAATTATTTTTTCATGCAAAAATAATAAAACACAAAGACACTAAGTTTCACAATCAAAAGAATCTTTTTATTTTTTTATTGTTTGGTTTTTAAGATAGACTCGAACAAGTTGGCTTCGCAAGCAGAAAACATAAACAAGAGAAGCAAACGCGCTTTTACTCATCATCTGCGTGGCGGATCTTAGAAAATAATAATACGGTCAACTTTGTCTGCAACATTCCTTCTTTTAATTGCTATATTTATTCACCTTTTTGTTTTCTTAATTTATTTTTCTTGCCATTCAAATTTTTTACTCATCCCTAGTTATGGTCGATTCTATTGTAGTGTGTCTCAACGAGTAAATACACAAACAATTAATTTCATTCTCTAAACAAATTAAACACAAGAAGATTTCTCTCATCCGGAAAATATCTTTTTTGCTCATCTGTTTTTATTAATTTCATTCTCTAAAGAAATTTTCTGTGAATTCGTGATGGGGGAAATCATCTTCTTGTTGCTGAATTCGTTATTGTATGATTCGCGTTATTCGTACTGTGTGATATTATTAGGCGTAGATAGATTGATGGCCGGATTGGAGGAGAATGGTGATGGCTATGTAGAAATCCTAGAGCTAGCCGAAGAAGAGCGCCTAGTTGGTGCGAGTCGCCTCGATTCGTCGGATTAAGGAGAATACGTGATTTTTGTGTAATTTTTGTATAATTTGTACCGATTATAACTCATTTTGCCTGTTAACTGGTACTTGAAGGTAGAATTTCATGAGTTTTACCAATTTTTACAATTTTAAGCTGTCATTTTCATCATATGTGCATATCTTTTTCTCTTTGTGTGCATACTTTTTTTTCACTAATGTGCATACCCGTATTGAATCGTAAAACCATTCTATAAATCATGAAAACATTTACAGTTTGCGTTATTTGTCGACCCTCCTACAACTAGATGGTGTTCATAACCATTCAATGTGGTTCGTACCAATTTTCATGAAAAACATTCTATAAATCATGAAAACCATTCAATGTGATGGGTTTGGTTTAAGCATTTTTGCCCCGGTCCCTTGAGATTTGTGGTTTGTACCAATTTTCAATTTATGCACATTTTTCAGTTTATGCACATGTTTTCTTTTATTTGCATCCCCTTTTTTCATGTTGTATTTGGCGATAGTGTGCATTTTTTTAGTTTATGAATGAAGTTGGCTTTTATGTTTTGATGTATGGTTGAACACGAAGGACGTTTAATTGTTGTTTGTTTCGTATGTGCATAGTTCTTGTTCATTGTGTGCATAATTTTTGCTTACAAATGTGCATACATAATATAATTAATTAACAAAGCACGTACCCTTCATCAAAACTAAATAAAACATGTTTTTTTCCTACAATTTGAAAGATCATATTACAAAATACTCTTTTATGATATGTGCATATGTTGAAGTACTCTTTTATAACAGAATACTGAAATATATGGAGTTGTTGTCTTTTTATAGTAATTGTCGTTGTTTATTAAGTATGTGTATATATATAGTTCATTTTGTGCATACATTTCCTTATAAATGTGCATACAAAAAACAGTTAATTAACAAAGCTACCCTTCATCAAAACAAAAATACAAGTTTTTTCAATTATATGTGCATACGTTGAAGTACTCTTTTATGACAGAATATTGAAATCTATGGAGTTGTTATTGTTGTCGTTTTTTTATAGTAATTGTCGTCGTTTATACAGTTCATTGTGTGCATATATATAGTTCATTGTGTGCATACATTTCCTTACAAATGTACATACAAAAAATAGTTAATTAACAAATCGTGTACCCTTCATCAAAACCAAATAAAACATTTTTTGACAACAATTTGGAAGTTCATATTACCCAAAATACAATCCTAATAATCAATCTAATAAAGTCTTCGGTATATCAATAACGTTTACCTGAACAAATTTCTCATAGTATTCTTCTGTCTTTTAAATTGTATCATACTGAATCGCTTCATAATTGCTGATAGATATCGTACCCCTGAACAAATTTCTCATAGTATTCTTCGGTATTTTAAATTGTATCATACTGAATCGCTTCATAATTGCTGATAGATATCGTACCCTCAGAACACTAAGTTGCTTCTTTGTTTACTAGTCAAGCCACATCTCCATCGCCCTTTATCCTTTACCACTTTCTTCAAGACATTGGCATTTTCCATGTCTCTCACTTGTTCGTGATGATACTAACCTTCGTCTTCCTCACATTTTGGGACTACAAAAAGTAACATCCAAGTGCAAGTTCCACTCAAATATAAAACAAAAAACAAATATCTCAAGTGCATAACATGGCTTTGTCAAAATGTGCATACATATTATTAATAAAAGTGCTGACATATTTATAATAATAGTTCATGTATTTAACTACAAATTCATCACAATTTCATGTAATACCTATTATCGTGCTCTTATATAGAACTATACAAGTGATGTTCAATAGATAAAACATAAAGCAAATGAGTTAGATAAGCTACGCTAACAACCGCAACGCGTATATCTTTCATTATATGAAGCTTTGAAAGCACATGTAGATAATAAATGGAAACCACACCTCAATCTCAACCAAATTCAGTCTCAAACCAAAATACCCAAACCTGCACTCCCAAATCTACCAAATCCACACAATGAACTACTCAATTAATGAAATTGATACCTCAATTACAACAAAAACTCATTTCAAGAATAATATGCAGATAACTGAACATATATGTGCATAAACCTTATTTTAAATGTGCACACAAATTTTAAGTGCGTGAACCAAAAATTTAGAAATTGAAATCTTCCAGTCCATCCAAGAATCAAAATTCAAGGCAAAGAAATGAACTCCAGAAAGGCAAGACAATTCATTACCCACAACATCTAATCGAAACCAACCACTAATTCGAAATTCATACCTAAATTACGGACATTCTAGTTTGAATTTAAACCCTAGAATTGATTCGAAAATTACATTATTAAGAACAACAATTATCTCGCACATTCAATTTCGAAACCAAACACAAGGACATAATTGATCTTACATAGTATTTGCTCTTCGCCGTGACCACAAAAAGCCACCAATGTCGACGGCGGTTACACAGGCATCCTCTCGCTTCCAAAACTGTAGTATTTTCGAACAACTTCCTAGCATAGCGTCCCGTTGCCTCGGTTGTGGATGTCGAATCGAGCAACGGTGATTTTGGGAGAGGATGGAGAGAAGAACAAAAGCCCTAGATCTACAATATCAACTCCCGCTCCTCAATTCTCTTTCTACAATATTTTGTATTTTTTCCAATTATGCCCTTAATGAGGCCAAAATGTGTGAAAATAATGTAAAAAGAAATGAATTTCTACACATCCTAGCCTCCATTCTACTTGATTAATGGATGTAAGATGTTCTCCTTTCTCTCATTAAGGGGGTATTCACAATATAAGGGCCCTATATAAATATATATATATATATATATATATATATATTTATATAGGGCCCTTTATATTGTGAATACCCCCTTAATGAGAGAAAGGAGAACATCTTACATCTTACATCTTACATCTTACATCCTTATATTGTGAATACCCCCTTAGTGAATATATATATATTTGTTCTTTTTTTTGTTACATCTTTTCTAACATGTAAAATGCTAGAAAAACACTATCAGTATTAATAAAACGCAAAATAAATTTTAGTAAGTGCAGAGCTAGGTGGCCCTCACCTAATAGAAAACCTGACTATCCCACTAGCATATTCCATTAAGGAGCTACTCTAATTTTCCATTAACTACCAAAAATGCCCCCACAACACAAAAGATGAACACCTTTGCCATCAACTCCGCCTCGCCCCCAATGCCCTACACCTTTTGTCTGCAATTTCTTCTTCTTCACAGCACTCTCTCTCGCCTCTCACCACTGCCACCCCACCACCAGCAGCACGACACCGATGTGTGATGAGGGATAATCAAATCAAACCTCCAATTTGTAGAATATGTTAGGAGCATAAACCGATATCAATTCAAGTGTACAATTCAACAATGAAGCACAAAATAATTGTAACACAAGAACACCAAGATTTACGTGGAAAACCCCCTTCAATATAAAGAGGTAAAAACCATGAGACCCTTAGGTCTAGCCAAATTCACTAAAATCAGGTAGAGAGAGTACAACCCAGCAAGTACAAAATGATATCTAGCCCTTAACAATACTACGAAGGCACTAGAATCACAATACGGAAGCAAAGACGTAAAAACGCTCACAGAAGCAGCAGCTGAGATCCAAAATTTCTAACTCACAATCTAACCGTCCTTTGATTAAAAACAAAGCAAAGTGCCCCATAAAAAAATGTTAGAAAAAGTACACAAATTAGATGAAGATAAATTTGATTTTTTGAAAAAAAAGAGCTAGATTTACGATCCCTTCGGTCAGAATGAAGAACTATGAGTCTTCTGTCCCCAGTTAAAATTTCAAGTCAATCCGACAACGAATGAAGTTCCGATCATCGAAAATGATAAACTGCTGCACAGGTTTGGTTTTTCTGAAACTCTCTCTACTCTCTGCCCAAAACTCACGGTTTTTGCTGTCTCTTCTCCTCACTTACTGACTCATACAAGAAGAAAACATTATATCATCACAAATGTTGGGCCAAAAGGAAGTGGGCTTTCCTCCACTAGTTGGGAGCCCAAACAAAAAACCCAACAAATCTCCCCCCTCCCGACTATGTGGAGGAGATTGCCATCCCGGCAATTGAACAACAAATTTCAAACTTGCATCTTGGCAAAACCTTAGTAGTCATCATATCAGCCCCATTATCATCAGTGTGAACTTTCTCAAGTTCATTTAACTTCTCTTCCAATACATCACGTATCCAATGATACCGCACATCAATATGTTTCGACTTGGAGTGAAAAGTGGGGTGTTTACCAAGATGAATTGCACTTTGATTATCACAAAGTAAAACATACCTCTCTTGAGAGCAACCAATTTCTTTCAAGAATCTCTTGAAATATAGCAACTCTTTGCAAGCTTCTGTGGCTGCAATGAATTCGGCTTCTGTTGTTGACAAAGCAACACACTTCTGTAATTTAGATTGCCAAGAAACAGCTCCCCCTGCAAACGTAGTCAAGAAACCTGAAGTAGACTTCATGGTATCAACATCTCCAGCCATATCTCGAATCGGATAACCAAGGAGAACTGATTTCCCACCTCCGAAACAAAGCTTCACATTTGAAGAACCACGAAGATATCTCAAAATCCACTTAACTGCTTCCCAATGCTCTCTCCCAGGATTAGAGAGAAATCTGCTCACTACACCATCTGCATGAGCAATATCAGGTCTTGTACACACCATTCCATACATTAAACTACCCACGACAGATGAATAAGGAACATTTTTCATTTTTTCCTTTTCATCATCAGTACAGGGACTCTGTTTCACACTTAATTTCATATGTGCTGCCAAAGGAGTGCTAACCGCCTTAGCATTCTCCAACCGAAATCTTTCAAGGACTTTTTCAATATAACTTTGTTGTGACAGCCACAACTTCTTCGTCTTCCTCTCCCGAGAAATGCTTATGCCAAGAATCTTCTTAGCTGGCCCCAAATCCTTCATGTTAAAGATTCGTTCAACTTCTTCTTCAAGTTGGCGATTCTCGAAGCACTTTGACCAAAATAAGCATGTCATCTACATAAAGTAACAAAATAATAAAATCATAAGAAGAGAAATTTTGAACAAACACACAATGATCACAAGTAGTCTTCTTGTAGCCTTGTTGCCTCATCACAGATTCAAACTTCTTGTACCATTGTCTTAGAGCATGTTTCAAGCCATACAAGCTCTTCCTCAATTTACACACATAATCCTCTTTCCCCTTCACCTTAAATCCTTCTGGCTGCTCCATATAAATTTCTTCATCCAAATCGCCATGAAGAAATGCCGTCTTGACATCCATTTGCTCAATCTCTAAATCAAGATTTGCAGCTAACCCAGCACAGCTCGGATTGAAGACATTCTCACAACAAGTGAAAAAATCTCATCAAAATCAACTCCTTTCTTCTGACTGAAACCCTTCACAACCAATCTAGCTTTATATCTTGGTTTAGAGGAGTTCTCTTCTTGCTTCAATCTGTAGATCAACCTATTTTTCAAAGCTCTCTTACCTTTAGGTAAATGCACCTACTCAAAAGTATGATTACCAAGCAAAGACTTCATTTCATCTTCCATTGCATTAAACCACTCTTGATTTTCTACATCTTTCATAGCTTCATCAAAGCACTCAGGCTCTCCCCCGTCAGTCAAGAGAACATACCCACTAGAAGAATATCTAGTAGACGGTTGGCTTACCCTAGTAGACCTTTTGAGTGAAACATCTTGTGGATTATCATTAACATCTTCAGTATGATTATGCAAGTGATCATCAGCAGTACCTTCATGCTGCATATCAGTCTCAACTGTATTAGGGGTGTTCGGTATGGTATACCGTTACATTTTTTCCATACCGCTTACCGTACCAAAAATGTTCGGTATGGGAAAAAGCATACCGTTACCGTACCGATAACATCGGTATACCATAGTTTGGTATACCGAAAGTTTGGTATGAGCAAACTCCATACCGTTGCCATACTGCTATTTTGGTATACCGAAGCAAACGATATACCAAAACTTTCGGTATATCGAAAATATAATACTACCTCCGTCCCATTATTTCCGGCACGTTTCATTTCGGCGCGGAAATTAAGAAAGTAGATGATTAATATTGAGATATGGGTAAATGATAAAGTAGGTTAGAGAAGATGAATGAGAGTAGATGATAAAGTAAGAGAGAGAAGATGATAAAGTAAGAGAGAGAAAATGATAAAGTAAGAAAAAGTAGGAGAGATAAATGGTAAAGTAAGAGAGAGATGATAGGTAGTATTTCCAAAAAAGGAAACGTGTCAGTAATAGCGGGACGTCCATTTAAGGAAACTGTGTCAGTAATAGCGGGACGGAGGTAGTATATCCTAATTATAAATTTTCTTTTTTTCTTAAATATATTGTCCTAATTATATAATTAGGAGTATAATGGTAAATATTTTTTTATTTTCTTAAGATAAATGATCCATCAAGCTTTCTTTATTTTTTTATTAAACGGATAAGAAGCTAAAAAATAATAATTATTACGATTTTAATTTTACTTTATTTAATAACTTTATTTAATATTTAATACAAAGGAAAAGTTCTATTCTAATTCATTTAATATTTAGAAATTAATTAATAGAATATAGGAAAAAAAAATTTTAAAATAGGCAAATTCAAAACCTTAAATGCAAAAATAGGCAGTTTATGCCAAATATGCAAAAATAGGCATTCTCTCTTCTTTTCCCCTTGTATTCATATTGTTTTTTGTACTTGTTGAAAATTTGTTAATAGTTTTGCTCAATTTTTATTAATTGAGTAGTTAACTAAGAAGATATAATTTTTCTATTATTTATCCAATATTTCGAATATATATATGTGCAATAAATTAATTAAATTCTTGGATTTCACTTGAGACCTATATTTTCATGATTTTAATTAATTATTATATTTAATTAATAATATTTAATAAGCATAATTATGAATTATTTCATAGATACATAAAGATAAATATATTTTTCATATATATAACAATAGCTATAGATATTCTAAATATCAAATTATTAGAATTAATAGATATAGGGGTAAAAAAGAAATAATGCCTATTTTTGCATATTTGCCATAAGTTGCCTATTTTTGCATTTAAGCAAGTAACTTTGCCTATTTTTGCCCATTTCACCTAGAATATATATCGAGAAAATGTAGAAAGAAATTAAGAATATAATTTGCCCAAAATAGAATATTTGATTTACATTTGTCTTTGATATTTCTTTTCTTGATTGAATTAGTATTTCATTTGGAATATATAAATTATAAAGTAATTTTCACAATAATCGATATAAAGTAACACTTAATAATATAACTAAATTTTTTATTTCTATTTCATTTTATTTTTCTTTTCTTGATTAAATTAATGTTTTACTTGGAATATTGATAATATAATACAATGAATTATTCTCTCAATCATATATATATTTGATTCATAGTGACTAATGATTGTTAAGTTGTATACTTGTATGGTCATATTATCATATGAACATTTAATGAATTAGTTTATGTTTCTTAAAAATCAGACAAACTAAGAAAAAGTTAAATATTTATTTAAAATATGAACCATAAGATGATATAAAATTTCATGGTTTAATAAATAAATAATGCCAATTTTGCTAAATAAAGTTATGTCATTTAACTGGTATGTACGGAGTCTACGGACTACGATTAATTTATTATGCAAACATTAATATATAAAAGTATAATATAACATTAAGATTGGTATAATGGACAAACATTAATCTATAAATGTATAATATAACATTAAGATTGGTGTAATGAATAGTTCGGTATACATCGATATAGTTTGGTATGAATCGGTATAGTTCGGTTCGAATCATTATAGTTCGGTATAAATCGGTATGTTCGGTATACTGTTGAATCGGTATGTTCGGTATGCAACGGTATATCACGGTATATCGGTATACCGGATATAGTTCAGTATATCGGTACACGGTATGTTCCGAGGTTTCGGTATGAATCGGTATGTTCGGTAATACCGTTGAATCGGTATGTTCGGTATGCAACGGTATACCACGGTATATCGGTATACCGGATATAATTTGATATATCGGTACACGGTATGTATCGAGGTTTCGGTATGAATCGGTATGTTCGGTATACCGTTGCATACCGAAAGTTCGGTATGCAACTGTATACTGCGGTATGAGAAATCTCATACCGTTGCTGTACCGAAAAACTTCGGTATGGTATCATACCGTACCGAAAATCACGGTATACCAAATTTTTTATATTTTCGGTATGGTATGTGCGGTATACCGATTTTTCGGTATACCGTAACACCCCTAAACTGTATCACTATCAACTCCAGTAGGCAAAGATGATACAAAACTTGGATCTGGATCTGTGAGGTCATTCTGTGACTATCCCACTAGTGTTCATATGAATTTTACTATTGTCGAGTTTAAGTGGGTCCATTATTGGTATCTAAAGGATTTGAATATGTTTTGGTTTAGCCGCTTAGTGGTTTTTATATAGAATGTCGACCTTGTAAATAATTATTTTATATTGTTTTTAAAATATTATTCGAGAATGTTTTATTTTATTTATCCGAAAACTTTAAAAAAATATTTTTATTTATATTTTATTGCATCTTGATCTCTTGCTTTTTGCGGAAGTCAGCCCGTAGAAAATCGTTGAGATTTGACCTATGTCATTAAAAAATGACCGGTCATTGAACCGGTCAATTAAATTTTAGTGGTTCAATCGGTCGAATCGGTCGAACCGGTCGGTCGAACCGGTATAACATAATAAATATTAAAATAATTTAAAGTAAAAAATTAACCTAGCATTTTCCATGTTCAAACTCCAAACTTCATAATAAAAATAACAATAAAAAGCTTAACCTACCTAGCATTATGGGATGTCTATATAAAACTAGAAACAAATTGAAAAAAAGTTTGAAATCCACTCTTCATTCATCAAATTCATAAGTATTTGGATATCTTTCATGTTGAAATTGGGTATCATCCAATTGATTCAAATCAATTTGTTCATTAATCATCTCCACATCAACATCTTTCTCTTAGTTTGTTAGAGTTTTTGGCTCAAATAGTGAAGAGCCTCTTATCCCACATTGGAAAAATAATGAAGTCTCTCATTATTTTTCCCTATAAATAGGTTGCTACCCTCTTGTTGTTATTTGCACCTCATAGAAGAGTATTTTGGGTCTAGGAACTTATTCCAGAGATCCAAATTTGTATACTCTTCGTTTATAGTGAATTAAAAAATTAAAAATTAAATTAATCATATATTTGAATTAAAAAATTAAATTAAATTTTTTTTATCGAGTCAACCGGTCCGATCGGTTACCGGTTACCGGTCCGACCGGCCGGTTCTTCCGAGTCACACCGGGTCAAAGGTGAAAAACGGTTTTCGATTGGCTCGGACCAAATTTTTCACCGGGTCCCGGTTGAACCGGTTCAACCGGCAGGTCCGGTCCGGTTTTAATAACATAGGATTTGACGGTATTAAATAGCTGGCGCTCATTTAGCAGCTCCGATCAGCAACTTACAACTTCTCACAACAGAAAATTAAGCAATACTACCATCATGTTTTCCTTGGAGCTCAGGTATGCTTTCATGTTGTTCCTCAACATTCTCAAATCATTCATCGATAATTCCGACAATCATACCATAATGATTTGGGATGCCTTTGGTGCCATCACCACTTCCTACACCCCTCTCATTCTCTTCCTCCTCTTCTTCCTCCTATCCTTCTTCTCCATCCGAATCCCACTACGCTCTCCGCTTCACATTCAGGTGCGATTCCAGAACTTCAATCCCAATGTCTTGAGATCTTTCTTCTTCGCACTCATCCTCCCGCAGTGTGTATGCTGGACCTACTTCATCTTGGTTTGGTTGTCAAGCTACGAGAGTTTTTCAGACTTGATCAATGGTTTTGTTCAATGTACTGAAGCGATCCTGCGTAGGATCCCCGGATACAACATACGCGGCGCAACTGATATAGATTTGGAGAGACCACCTCCTCAAACGTGAACCAGAACTACACACAGAGAGAAGAAGATCAGAAAATATGTATTATATATATATGCTATATATACGCATGTATGAAATTGAAGTTGTATATTTCTTCCTTTTCCGTTTTCTGTTTGGTTGCTTTTGTTTCATATATTTAAATTCCATAAATGAATGATTGACGGTTGATAACTCTCTCCTTTTGCCTTTGCAATTTCAGGGGTACGGATTTCTATGATAGATTGGTTATCCAAAAATCTCACATCCCAACCAAAACTCGCCATTGTCGACGAGCAAAAAAAAAAAATTACAAATTGAGGCTTAAAGTGAGATTCATATTGCTTAAAAAAAGAAAGATGTTGGAAACGAATCAAATTAAATAAGATAATATTCAATTCGTATTTAAATATCTACAACACTCAAAATAGCCCTCTCACATCAAAATAAAATTAGGTGGATCAGCAATTATACAAATCATAAATTAGTTAGATTTCAAATAAATAATCAATATAGCTTAGATTTGAGGGAGCCAAACGAGATTGCAAGAGGGAGAAGCTCAAAATCAATTACATAAACATCTTTAACCAACCCATTAATTAGCTTATTAGAAGCAAATTCCAGCCCATATCAAGGTTTGTCAAATAAGTTGCGTAAAAATTATGAATAAAGTGTATAAAAAATACGAATTAATAGCATAAAAATTACGAATAAAGCGCATAGATAATTCGGACAGGGAATGAGAGCTTCATTGGAGGAAAATTGGAGAGAAGAAGAAAAAGCATGAAGGAGAAAGAAAAAAAATAAAAGCAACTTTCTCTCTCTTCAAATAAAATTAAATGATTTGTATAAGGGAAGGGTTAACACCTCATTATTCAAGGAACTAAGAACAATATCCTCCTTTGAATCTCTTAGTATTTGATTTCATTAAGGGTATCATTTGTTTATAAAAGAAAAGATGCAGCTTATATCATTATTATAAAAGAAAAGGTGCAGCTTATATCATTATTATATTTGATGCAGTAACGACATAATTGATAAAAAATATTCAAAGAGAATCTTGAAGACACTATTTCCATCCCTAATTTGAAACGAATATGAAATCTCAACCGACTTCCAAAACCCTATAGGCCATAGAATTGTCATAATTTGGTAAGTGGTTTGGATTTGTTTATAGACACGGCTATTTTTTGAATAATAAGAAGTGCTTACGTGGATCCACACATGCCCTGCTGAACTTAACTGCAGCCATATTTGTGTTGTTATAAAGCAAAATACTAAGTTAAACATGAGATTAAATCTTAGACCCAGAAAAACAGAATTTATCCATGCGTATTTTTTCGGATAGACTTTGGTGTCACACAATTATACTCCACTATATGTCACCTCCACAAATTATTTGACATGTGGAATACATTTTAATTAAATAATCAAATATTAATCAATTATGGTGGGCCACATATGCCACGTGTCAACACCTTATAAAGTGTGACATATAAGAAAGTATATTGTGTAACACACAAGTCTTTGTAGTATTTTTTACCAACCACTGCGCTCGTCATCAAAAATCAATTTCGCTGCAGCTTTTACTCGTCATCAAAACATTAATTTCATGCTCCAAACAAATTAGACACTAGAAGAATTAATTAACGCTTTAGAACTACCCTAATATATATATATATATATATATATATATATATATATATATATATATTCAAAATGAAGTGGAAGATCGAAGATTATGAGGTGACAGTGGTAATACCTGGACCACAAGCTGACAGATTTTTTGTCCTGGTTATACGCATTGGGGAGCCCCTTTTGCTTGTTTCCTTATATTGGTTTTTCATGGCTTTCAGATTGATTTGTCACTACTATTCCTTATTGTTTTTCGATTTTTTATCATATTGTAATTATAGAAATAATCTAAAGTTTTTAAAAAGTTAAAAATCATAATTTTCCGAACTCGTAATGAAACGGAATTATGTGAGAGAGAAACTTTTGGAGAGAGATAATGCATAAGAATGTGGTGTGAGTAGTGAGTAACGAGGAGATCACCTCATTCTTGAATGTAGAGTGTTTTTTTCTTTTAAAGAAAACAAGACAATATTATCAAGGCGGCCCGAAAAGGAATATAAGACAATATTAATGGGACGGAGGGAAGTATAATATTTAGGCTTATCATATTATTATCCCATTGATGGTCTAGAAGGATTAGAGTTACTGTTTCATTGATATTATGTAAAATAAAAATTTTAACAAACATTTGTATGTATGATTGAAGTTTTTGGACATGTGATTGTTCATAATTTTATGCGTAAATAGTGACATGCCCTTATATATATATATATATATATATATAGGAAGGTTCAAATAGGAACACCCCTTAGAGTGAGAAATAAGAACAATTCTCATCCTTTAGATCTTGAAAATAGATGGTCCAGATTGTTTTTTGTATTATAATTCGCGAAATGCACAATTTAGTGATAAAAATCTGCACAAAGGCTATATTGGTAAAATTCTATTATTAAAAGAAACAACATCTACCCAAAAGGTTCCAAATCCTTTTATTTATTCTCTTGCAATGCGTAACCCTACTCACGAAAACCGCAGCCGTTCCAGATTTTTCCTTATCGTCCATCGATACGATTTCTTCGAATTTTATGCAATTCTTGTTGTTAATTAACGGAACTGGTAAGTGGTTTATTCTGATGTTTTCTTCTGGATTTTCCTCTCGCCACGATGTACCATATTCTCCTTTCATTGTGCTAATGATAGGAAAGAAAAGTCTCCTCTTCGAGTTCATGCAAATTGCTTAGTTTATTTGAATCTGATGTAATTCGATTTGATCGATCTTTTCAAAATTGTGAATTTTGACCGATTCTTCTCAAAATTGTGAATTTTGACCGATTTTGATTCCAAGAGTTGATTCTTCTTAAAATTGTGAATCAAATCCTCCTCAAACTGTTCAAGTTCGAAATTTTGACCGATTTGATTCAAGTTCGAAGTTGGTGTTTGTATCCAAGAGCAGTTTGGGGACTGTGCAAGTTCGGATGACCGATTTTGATTCTCCTCAAAATTCATCGATTTTGATTCTTCTTAAGCCAAAAATTTTGGCCTGAAGGTAATTGAGTCCCCAACTTCCTTAAATGAGTCAATTGAATCCTCAAAGAAGGAGGCACGTTCGAAGTTGGTGTTTCGTTCGAAACTGCTTCGGATTTGGATGTGATTTGTTGATTATTTTAATTTATAAATATATGCACAATTTTGCAAAAAAAAAATGCACAGTTATAAGAAAAAATATGCACAATTAATGAGAAAAAAATGTACAATTACTAGGGAAAATATGCACACATTTAATGGGGAAAATATGCACAATTATTAAGAAAAATTTGCACAATTAATAGGAAAAATATGCACAATTAATGATAAATAACAAAAAGATGAAATTATTAAGGAAATCTGGGACGAGACTTAGATCTAGGACGATAATTAGTGAAACTAAGCACAATTAACGATTGTTCTCGTAAAATCTGGGGCGAAACTTGATGATATTAAAACATAGAAGAGAATTAATGAAAATAATGTTTACAGCAAAGGAAAGAAGATAAAAAAAATAATAGATTGTGCAAGATTACAAAAATAACCTCAGTGCAAACTTTTTGCCTTAAAGGTGCATTTCGGAATTTTAAGTGATGACATGATCTGGAGTGTCGAAATACTTGATCAAACGGTTATAAACTGTTCCTATTTCTCACAATAAGGGGTATTCGCATATGATCTTCCCTCTCTCTATATATATATAACTAAAGGTTCTTTCTCTGGTCGAATTGGCCATCTGGAAAAATGTATGCTAAACACACAAAGACACTAATTAAGTTTCACAATCAAAAGAAACCGAACAAGCTATCTTTTTATTTTTGCGTTTTTAAGAGAGAGTCAAATAAGTTGGTAGCGGCCGTCGCTTTGCAAGCAGAAGAAAAAAAAAAAATCACCACAAACATTATGACTTGGGGGCCTTATTTTAGTGGATCTTCTATCCCACAATTGGTGGACCACTTGGTGGCCCACCAATCACGCGGCGCCACGCATGCATTGGTGAGCACCTTTTTAACACTAATATTAATTTATTGGCTTGGAGGCCATCAATGCACACGTAGCGCCGCGTAATTTGTAGGCCACCAAGTGGTCCACCAATTGTGGGCTGGAAGATCCGGACCGTATTTTAATGGGGGCCTAAGGCAAGTGCCTCACTTGCCTTATGCCAAAGCCGGCCATGACCACAAACATTCCTTGTTTGAATTGCTATATTTATCCACCTCTTTGTTTTCTTAATTTATTTTTCTTGTCATCCACTTTTTTACTGGTCCTTATTTAAGGTCGATTCTATGGTAGTGTGTCTCAATGAGTAAATACATACACAATTAATTTCATTCTCTAAAGAAATTATACACAAGAAAATTTCTTTCATCCAAAGCCCAAAGGTATAATTATAAATTAATCCCATCTTAATTATTGTTTTTATTTGTGCAAGGAAATTTCCACGAAGTTTCGTTTTCATGTGTTGATGGTACTGTTGAGAACATGCAAGAAGATCGACAATATTAATAAATAGCTATTTGATCAAAATAGTTGAAAACACAAACAACGTATCACCAGTTCACCTTATCTATGCGTAATGTACAACCTCTGAAGAATGTGATAGGGGTGTGCAAAAAAACCGCAAACCGCCACCCGCCCGCTTAAACCGCCCGTTCCAACCCTTACCCGCCGGTTGAGATTTTTTAAAACAAACCGCGATTTGAAATTTAAACAAACTGTCATTTGGCAGGTGGGTGGCGGTTACGAGTTGAGGGCACCCGACCCGCCCGCCTCCTATTTATCTTAATTTTTTATGCTAAAATATAATATTTAAATACATAAATAATAAAAATAGTGTCTAGCGTATGTGTCTTTTAGAATTGAGAGAAATTGGTTCATTCTTGTTATCCTTCTTTCTCTTCTATTTTAAGTTCTAACTTTTTAAATTCATTCATGGCCTTCAATTTAAGTCAATTTCCAATTCTTTTTCGAAGTTTCTTTTCTTTCTATGTTCGATAGGTTGCAGAATACAATTTCCAGGTTACTTGAAGGACTTTAATTTTCAAGTTGTAGGATTTTAATTATGTTCATCAAAATTTGCTAAAGTGATTTCATATTTATTCTTTATTATTATTTCATTTTCCGCATTGGACACCTCTTATTGATACAGAATGATTAATTTTGTAGACATGATTTAGAGAAGTAACAATCCGCCAAACCAACCGCAACCGCCCGCCTACCCGCTTACCCGAACTGCTACGGTTTTGGAAAAAAACTAAACCGCCACGGTTTGTAATTCTCCTAACCCGCCGATATATAGGTGGGTCATTTTTTACGTCTAAACCCGTCCGAACCTGCCCGCGCACACCCCTAGAATGTGACGATGCTGGGCCTACTCGAAGATATTTAAATAGGCGGTTTTGGATCAATGATAGTCAAATTGGCCATCTGAAAAAAATGGATAATTACAGTTAAACCTCGATAAAGTAATATTCGATAAAAAAATAATCTCGTTTAGATAATAAATTTTTTCGGTCCTGGAATAAATTAATGCACTAAAATAATATTCGATAAAATAATAATCTCGTTAAATGAATATTATTTTTCGATCACAATGTTATTACTTTATCGAGTTTTAACTGTACTCTTATCGAGTTTCTGTCTCTGGTCAAGTGAAAAATGTAAGCGAAACACACAAACGTGCAATACATTTGCCCTTTTCGGCTTTCGCTTTCTAGTTGGTCAGTTTTGTTTCATTTCACATATTTAAATTCCAAAAATACATGATTGGCCGTTGATAACTGTCCGTAGCAATATAATAAAGTTTATGTTCAAAATAACCTATGTTGCACGGACACTCCGAAAAAACCCGCCGTACTGTGTCGGACACGGACACGCTCGGACACGCGCCCGACACGTGTCCGACACGGCAAAAACGTGTCCATAAAAAAAAAAAAAAAAAAAAAAAAAAAAAACCGGACACGTTTCCGGACACGGCGATTTGTGTGTCCGACACGGAACGGACACGGCGATTTGTGTCCGACACGGCACGGACACGTTTTTTTTTTTTTTTTTTGGATACGTGGAACCCGCAGCCGCTACCTTCGGTGCGCACTGGGTAAACCCCGCTCCTTGTGCAGTAGTCTGCAAACCACACAGGAGAGTTCAATTACCCTAGGCTAACCATAGGTGACAGGCTCCACAAAGTTGCTTCCGGTAGGATTTGAACTCAGGACCTATCGGTCTCGGGCTTACCCACCTTCACCAACTTTGCCATCCCAAGGGGACAATGGACACGTTTTTTGATTTAGTCTTGTAGTGGACACAGTTGAATGGGCCATGTAGTTAGGAATTAGTAAAAAGTAAATAAATATAAAATTAAATAAGTAAAGGAACAGTGGGACACGTATATATAATTAGTAATAAGTAAATAAATATATAATTAAATATTACTTACCTTATATTAGTAATAAGTAAATAAATATATAATTAAATAATTAAATATTACTTTTATCTACTTATTTTAGTATTTTACATTTTTATGCTATGGTTATCTACTTATGAATTATGACTATGTCGTTTGAGTTGATCATTTGAACTATGAGTTTGATATTGAAAAACTTGACTTGATCATTTTTAAATTTATATATATATATATATATTAATAATTTAATATTTTTTATATTAGCGCCCGTGTCGTGTCCTAAATTTTTCAAAAAATGCCGTGTCCCGTGTCCGTGTCGTACCGTGGCCCGTGTCCGTGTCCGTGCAACCTAGAAAATAACTCTATGAAAAAAGTAATTGTCAAACTAATACAATATTGTCAACTAGATGCCACGTGGCAACTTTTGTCCACCCTTCTCTCTCTTCTCCTCACTCTTCTCTTTAGTAGTATTATTTTTATTAATTTGAATAATTAACAAATTGTTATATTTTAAAGATAGTATAATTCATATCTATGAGAAAGAATTTGGATGGAAATTGAAAATAATTATTTAATACACGCTTAAAGATCTGAATTAAGTTGGAAGCAAATTGTTGATCAAAAGAAATTAGCAACTTCAAAATAATAATTTTCATCCTAATTATTTCTTGTTAATATAGATTATTGTATATAAAGTATAATACAATGAATAATTTAGTTTATTTCTCGTTTGATTTAAATTATTATTTTTAAATTAACAAGATTAACTATTCAGTATAATGATTTCATCTCAATTTCCTTATTGATTTAAATTTATTCTTAAAATATAACACAATTAATTATTCTATACAATGGGTTTCAATCCCAATTATTTATTGATATAAAATATAACACAATCAATTATTTATACTTTGAATACAAGATGCAAAACACTTTATTCTCTGCTCACGCTAGTCGGCAAAGTTATTTATTTTTATTTTTTTAATGTTGAGTCGTGGTATTGTGTTTAATTGACTATTTTTTCAAGTAGTTACGTTGTTCACTAGAATTAATTATGGGATTCAAATTAATTAAATAAGCAAGCTTTGGTAGCCTGCATGGGTCTATGTACTACTTAAACGTAGTATCGCTAGTGGATACTCTACTTATTAAGAAGCCTGGAATCAAAACACTCACACAGCCAAACTCTAATTAGCATTTCTCAACTAAAAACTCATCGATCAAATGTTTTCCTTGGAGCTTCCGGGTATGCTTCCATGTTTCTCCTCAACATTCTCAAATCATTCACCATTAGTGCCAATATTGGCATGTTAGGGAGGATGAAAGAAATAACGGATTAGTCTTTCTACTTTAATCTACTAAGCTTTATCTACTATAAATATAAAAAACGGCATTATTTTTTTTTTCTTTCGAAAAAAATGAAGAAAAACATTCAAGCCGACGAAATTAGTAATATTATCCGTGAACGTCGTGGATGCCTTAGGTGCCATCACTAAGTGGCACACCCTTCTCATTGCTTTTATTTAATTGATTGATTGATTCAAGCAGGGGTTGAGGAGGAGACGGGGGAAGTGAGAGTTCCTAAAGAACTTGCAGAAATCAAATGCATGGATAACAATGTATTTGAAGCTCATTGGAATCAGAAGTTGAAGTTTCGAGTGTGGGCATGTTCACTCTAAACTTCATTATATAGTCATCAATTGCTAAATCACCTTTCTTCATAGTTTGCAATTGAAATCTAAGATTCATTGCCTTTGCAGAGGATTCATCTTGTGAAGATCATCAAGACAGTAAGCGCGCACAGTTGCCAAAACTTACGTTTTCCTAAAAACGTAATTGCACTTATCGAGCTTGATAGAAATGGGATGGACAACATTATGATCTGTAGCCTTAGCAGAAGAAGAATTGGAGAAGAATTAGAATGTGGAAATTGAGATCGCCGACGATCGGAGAAGAATGCGGCGAAGAAGAAAAGTAACCGCTTGAGATCTAGAATTGCGGGAAGATCGAGAACATACCATGTTGAATAGAGAAAAGACTGACTATTTGATTAAATTATGAATATAATTTTAGTGAGAGACTACTGTTGTGTTTTTTTAAAATAAATTTGGCTAGTTTGGTATTATATTAAAACTTCTTAAAATATGAACATAAAAAAAATCAAAATAATTGTTTAATGAGGGACCAAAGCCACCACTTAATCCCATCTCCTTTGACACCTCCCCTCACGCAGATATTCTTCTCGCAAGACGTGTTTTCTGATTATACCTTTTTCGAATAATGCCATTTTCAAATATGTTTTTTAAATATAGCCCCTCCCCGCCGTGAACATAACACGCATATACAAGAATAAATACTCCACAAGTCACAACCCCTCATAGCAGAAAATTAAGCAATACCATACACCGTCATGTTTTTTAAGTTTTTTTTTTTAATAAATAGTCAGCCGAGTTGACCCGGTCACCGAGTACCGGTTCAACCGGCTGAACCGGCCGGGTCGCACCGGATCAACTACGAAAACGAGCCAACATGATACTCGTCGGGATTTTTGATCGGTTCCGAGCTAAACCGATCGGGACCGGCCGGGTTTCAAAACACAGGATAGCACAAGATTGAAATAGAGCCACTTCCTTCAAAATATGCAAGGTCTTAATCACCCACTTCCTTCTCTATCAAGGCATCCCGGTTACTGTATATATTTGTTTGATAAATAAAGCACAACTATTTCGATGTTTGTTCGGAGTTTTTTTTTTGTCTGTGGCTCTGGAATTTTTTTGCTTTGTTGATTGACATTTCTCATTGTTTTTTTTGGTGAATAATTGGCTTTTCTGTGCAGTCTCAATTATGTGCTCCCGATAATCTGATGTAGATTGGGGGAGATGGGAGGGAGGTGAGGAGAGCGGTAGGGTTAGGGTTTTTTTTTTGGGTGGGTGGGGAAAGGGGCAGGGGGGAACGTGAGTGGATCTCCATGGAACACATCGGTGTCGTGCTGCTGGTGGCGGCGTGGCGGTGGTGGGAGGCGAGAGAGAGTGCTGTGAAGAAGAAGAAATTGCAGACAAAAGGTGTAGGGCGTTGAGGGCGAGGCGGAGTTGATGGCAAAGGTATTCGTCTTTTGTGTTGTGGGGGCACTTTTGGTAGTTAATGGAAAATTAGAGTAGCTCCTTAATTGGGAAAAGGTAGATAGATAATATCAAAAGAACACATACAGCGTTAATATTATTAATTGTATGCGATCCAGAATATACAGTGAATTGTTTAGACTCGATCGTATTTTCCATCACCCTTCTTTTTTTAATTAAACCATTTTAACATACTTCGTCTTTAAAGTAACATTAATGTGGTTATGATCTCTACTCAGTACTCAGTATAATTTCAAACAATATATTAATAACCTTTTACATACAATATAAATATATAATAGCTCGGTAACCGACAACATGTAGTGTAATTGATATTCCATTTCTATATTGTTCTAAAGTTAATGTAGTGTTCGATTCTCGTTAGGTTCGATTTAATAATAATAATATAATATAATAGTTCGGCATAAATAAACTCAACACAATTAAAAGAATAAAACTCCTTCACTTCACAACCTAAGAAGAATTGGAGCAAATTTCCAAAATATTACCCTAACAAAATTAATTCTCAAAATGTTACTCTCCCAAAAAAAAATCTGAATCTATTACATATAAAGTAGAAAATCTCTTTTAAATTGTTTACTTATTTTCTCTAAACTATCTTTTTATTTAAATATATATTTTTATTTAATTTTTTTAATAGCTACAATATATTTTTATATAGATATTTGTATTTTTACAAAAGTAGAATTATGTATTTTAAAATCGACTATGTGATGGTCAATATTTTTCTTGGGTATATAGATAATTGGAGTAGAAATTTTTAAAATGAAAAACATAATATTGTTTTTAATTGAAAACAAGAGATTATATTTCTTATTATCATTATTGTAAAATTGTGTTGTAAATATTATATATATATATATATATATACTTACTATATATTGTGTGACCATGTAAACCCTAAAAGCCCATGAGCTCATCTTGTATTATATAAATAGAGGTTTCCACCCTCATAATAACAATACACATCTAATTTTCATTCTATCTATTATTCTCTCGTTCTATTTAGTTTATAATAAAATGAAAGTTTTTTTTAGACAAGATAAATTTTATCAATTTTGAAAACATTTCTTTTTCAATATGATTATAGATTGAGAATTATTTTTTCATGCAAAAATAATAAAACACAAGATAAGTTTTACAATCAAAAGAATCGAATAAGCTATCTTTTATTTTTTTTTTATTGTGGTTTTTAAGATAAGACTCGGAACAAGTTGGTAGCGTTGCAAGCAGAAAGCATAAACAAAGAAGCAAACACGCACTTTTTTTTTTTTTACACGCACTCTCTTACTCATCGCTTGCGTGGCGGCTCTTAAAAAATAATAAATACGGTCAACTTTAATTCTCATGCGATGATGATGTAGTTGTGAAGTCGGGTGACCATCATGTTTTCCTTTAATTCTCAAGCAGAAAGCATAATCAATTATTTTTTCGGACACAAAAAAAAAAAAAAAAAAAAAAAAAAAAAAAAAAGGGAAAGGGAAGTTTGTTTTCTAGTTGTTGAATTTGGGAATCTTCAGAACCGCGTAGAAAAATATTCATATTTATACACTATATCTAATGGTACCATAACATAGTTCATAGAAGGAAGATTTGCAAAAATAATCATTTTTTTTTTTTTTTTTGATACGTGGAACCCGCAGCCGCTACCTTCGGTGCGCACTAGGTAATCATATTTATACACTATAGTTGGATGCCGCGGCTAGTTTTACTACCCTGCCCCCAACTGAGTGGGCCCAGTGCGACCCCCCGCCCCCCACTTTCCCCCAGTCTCAGTCGTTGAGATCTGACGAATAAATGGATTCCGGTCATTTAGCAGCTCCGATCAGCAACTCAAAACTCCTCACAACAGAAAATTAAGCAATACTATACACCATCATGTTTTCTTTGGAGCTCAGGTATGCTTTCATGTTCTTCCTCAACATTCTCAAATCATTCATCGACAATTCCGACAATCATACCATGATGATTTGGGATGCATTTGGTGCCATCACCACTTGGACCAACTTCCTCATTCTCTTCCTCCTCTTCTTCCTCCTATCCTTCTTCTCCGTCCGAATCCCACTACGCTATCCGCTTCTCATTCAGGTGCGATCCCAGAACTTCAATCCCATCGTGTTTCGATCTTTCTTCTTCACACTCATCCTCCCATAGCGTCCTTGCTGGGCCTACTTCATCCTGCTCTGGCTGTCAACCTACGAGAGTTTTTCAGCCTTAATCAATGGTTTTGTTGGAATAACCCAAGCCATTCTGCGTACGATTCCTGGATACAACATACGCGCAACTGGTATAGACCTGGAGACGCCCGCACCTCCAACCCCTCAAACCATGAACCACAATGGATTTTAATGGAAAGCTTGTTGTCTGGATTGTAGAATTTCTGGAGAATCAAGTTTGGCTATTCTGCATTCCTTGTTGTGATAATGGTTTTTCTTTATTTTTCTGCGCTCAAGAAAAACTTGTGTAGCATGTAATGAAGTACACTCTGTTACAAATTTTTTGTTGATATCAAAATTAATTGCGGTGGTAAACTCGTGGTGTTCATTAACAATGAATCAAGACTTGGAATTAGGATTATAGATGTAAGTATCATGGTGCCGGTTTCTTTTTTGTTTTCAGCCTTTTATTTTGGTATTTTTGGGGAATTAATTATCTGTTTGTGTGGTTTTGGTTTTTAAGGTTTAAGTGGTGTGTGTTTGTGTGTGTGTTTGTGGCTCTACTTGGAATCAGTATGTAGATATGGAACTGAAAAGAAAAAAGATTCTATTTCCAGGCATTCCGGTTAGTCTATAAATTATTGAATCAATCACTAATATTTCGTTGATTCTTTGATGTCTTGTTCGGAATTTCTTTGCTTTCTTGACACATGCCACGCGCCGAAAACAAATGCCGACACTAAGTCAATACAATCAATTGGAAATAACTTACCTTATTATATTATTCCTCTAATCCAATTCACAATTACAGAGGATATTTAGCTAGTATTAGCAGGCTATTGAGCTTCAAAACATATATAGAATCAATATTCCAAAGAAGCACCAAAACCCATTTTCATGATAATCAAGACCACACAAATTTCCAAGAAAATCAACAACTCAAGTTAATACCATAAAAATCAAACAATTCCATCTGCAAGACACATGCCACGCGCCGAAAACAAATGCAAACACCAAGTCAATACAAAAAGTAAAAATATTGCGATAATACTCACAAACTAAAAATAATTAAATTGAAGGGAAATGTAATAGTAGCAGTTCAAACAAGGTATCTTTGTCACTCTAGCATACTGCGTAAGGTTTGTCATAAATAAATATCAAACAGGAGAATTTACAACCGAAAACAAACATTCCCTCTCTAACCCATAAATTATACATACACTATTGTGTAAAATGTCGATTGGCATGATTAAAAATTCTAGCCTAGTAATAATACATGTATGGTATATGCCTGTGAGTTTGTAAATCTCGGTATTTCTTTGCGAGTCCATAGTCAATGATGTAGACCTGTTACACGGATAACAAAAGTTGCTTAAGGTAACATGCCTAGATTCTTAAAAGACAAAAGATCTCAAGTTTAGTTCAACAACATTGTAAGATAAACCAATCCATTCCCGCTTCGGTTTCCCAATCATTACCAATGGAATGCAAATGACTACAGGATACCATACAGAAGAACAATTAACTAAAGAAAACTGGGCAACATTTTATTTGGCAGTAGAACATCTAATTCCAACCAGAAACTAGAATACTTACCAAATAATGCACATATAATGTGCACTAGCAATTCATTCCAATCCTAACAGGCTGTTGCGTGGGCAAACCTATGGGCTTCAACCAAAGGGTGATTTAGAGTTTAATTTTTTGTAGGAAGTTGATTACTATACATTCCGTCATCAAGTTCCAATTCATCACCACCATAACTAATGCATTACTTGTAAATGGCAGACTTAAAGCATCACCTTGTCACTAGCTAGGATTTTATTAGAAGTTGGTAACTGCGTGGAACTCTTTTTCCTCCAGTCATTTGTTACTATATTGATGCTCTATCAGACTCCAAGCATTTCATAAAATGTAGTGAATTAAGCACTGAAAATGCCCTATTGGAAAGTAACCCGTTACCTATGTCCTTTAAACAAGCAACCAGCCACCGTAGGTGTTTCAATACCATTATTGCCATAACCATCAACCTCTAAACCATCTTTAAGCATTACGTTATCACTGATACTGAAATTGCTCAGGCTCTCAAACAATCAAAGGTTTTCGATCACTCGGTACCATACTACAGAAATATATCAGTTTGGTGAAGTTGCAAGAAACATAACGGAGACCAATTAGATGTCAGTAACCAGCCATCTTGGCCTTAACCCAAGTCTTATTTACCAGCAAACATAATACTGCTCAAAAATCTACATCCTGAACTTATGCCAATTTCTAGAGCATATATAAAACTTCAACTAACAAAGTATATGCATCATTTTACATCAGCCAGTTCAAGGAACTATACGTTTGGATAGTAGATCAGAATATGCCCCGTTTCAACAGTAACTAACATAAATATGATCTAAAAAGATGTGTCCCCATATTTTAGTGACTCACCAAATAGCTTTTACCTGGCAAGTAATACGGAATGCTTAAGAAAATAACAACTAAGAGAACCAATAAGGACTTAATCATGTTATTCTTAAAGAAACACTATGCAAATGAAAGCAAATTTACCTGGTTGGCTTTGCGTCCCAATCCCATTAAGAAGTTATCAGGCTTTATATCACGGTGAATGAAACCTCTGGAGTGCATGTATTCAACTCTATTTATCTATGCATGACAAATGGTAGCCGGTAAAAAATGTACTTACCGGTAAGAATGAACAAATACTTATTAATTGATCAGCCAGCATAAGAACTGTTGAGAAAGAGAACTTCCTGCTGCAGTAGTTAAACAAGTCCTCTAAGCTCGGACCGAGAAGTTCAATAGCCATGCAATTGTACTCACCTTCAACTCCAAACCATTTAAGATGGGGAATACCAGGTTCATGTGAAAAGAGAACATTAAAAACTCACTTTAAGTATATGCAAATGCAGAAAAACACGACTTCACGACAGCAGATACTCACTTCCGCCTTGAAGAAGCATGTACAACTTAGATTCATAGTGAAGTTGGGGGTGCTTAGTTTTAACAGATTCTTGAATAGGAAAAAAAATACAAAATTGATGCTTCAAAAGATAAGAATACAACGTGATACAATTCTAACTCAAAACTCAACATCTAAACAATCCCATGATTAAAGACGAGCGACAAATATCCAGATCAATCAGTCAATCAACGGTACTAAAAGATAAGAAGGCTGCAAAGAATTAAGTCATTCTTCCTCTTTACTACCCTGCCCTCCAAAAATCAAAACTTTCATGTACAAAAGTCTACTTACCAGCTTCACAGCAACTTGTTCTCCAGTTTGTATATTTAGTCCTAAATGAAATAAAGAAAAAAAGAGCATAATTTATTTTCAGCTTTAATCAAAAAAATAAATGAAACGATCCGCTGCCAATCTTTCTTCCCAGCTTAAACTTCCCTCCGATGGCATGATCCATACTTAATTTCTACAAATTAGCGTAAAACTATCCAGGAAAAGAAGAAACTCTTTATTTGCGTCCACGCAAAGCTTAATGTATCAACAAAACTTTGATAAATCTCTAATAGAAAAACAAAATCCCAAATTTCTGCAGACACCCTTCACATCCTATTAAAGTAAACAGTACAAAAATTACTCAGAATAATACCCTAATAGAAAATCTAATAGCTGTTTCAAATTCGATAAATCACATAAACCCAAAATATACACACACTATGAGTGGGAAAAAAACAAAACTTCCCTACTTGATAGTCAGAAAACTAAAGGGTCTGAATTAGTAACTAAGATACCGCTGCAAAAAAAAAGGAAACTCACAAATTTGGACACACAGAGTCGACATCTAGGACTTGGAACCCTATAATTTCTTTTTCTATCTGGAACAAAAAAAAAAATCAATAGAAGAAGCTTTAAGAAGCTAGGAGTATTTTAACAACCTATCGGATTTGGGAGGCGAGAAACTAATAGGGGAGTAAACTCAAGGTGAATAATTTCACTGCGAAAATTGTAGTTTGTAGATCCTGAAAAGGTTCCGTGTGAGAAGAATAGATAGAGGAACTGAATAGCAAATTCAAAATCCTCTGATTGACGATACTTCAAGATACATGGGGTGACGGGTGTTTATTGCCTTGATAGTTGATTTTCTATTAGAAATAAAATAGCATTTGAAAAGAATAGTTTGACAGAGCGGCAACATTTGTTTAAGTAGCTCTTGAGAACAAATATGTAATTAGTGCATTCTAACAAGCATTTCATCAAACAGTTAGTGTTCGAAGCTCGTAACACATTCCACACATGTATTCAGAAGAAAGACCAGTCCTTCAATCAATCAACATGTAGAAAACTATCAACACACAAAGAATTCAAATACGTAGGCGCAAGAAAATGAGATACTTTGAGTTTTTTTAAGCAATTTCGCCGAAAATAGTACGGTAAGTGAAGAAACTCACCGAGAATGGACTTCAACCTTCGGCAGATGAAAGGTTGATGCAGCAACAACAACCACACTCACAAATCTATAAAACATCTTTCAAGTAATAAAGTGGTAAGAGCAAGTACGGAACATGACCACCAACACAAGAGGTCAGGTTATGCAACCGATAGTAATGCAATCTCTACAACATTTGCAGACATTAAATGAATTTGTTTCTTGACTTCTTCCTAGAATACTTATTTTAGTAGCTCTTGAACACAACTATTTAGTTAGGGCATTCTCACAAGCATTTCATCAAACAATTAGTCAGGCTCGGAAGCGCAACCAATACAGCTATCACGGTTAAAAGCTGAGATGTCGACAAATGAAGCCAGCCCCAGCCTGGGTTCAGGCTGAGGCCGGTGAAGACACTGGAGAGGTTGTCGTGGAGGGAGATGGTGTAGGAGACAAGGGCCACGAAGATCTCAAGCTCATAACAAATTCCACACATTAATACACATTCCACACATGTAGACAATTCAAAATTTGCGGAATCAACAAGCGTTGAAGCTAATAATATAATGTTGGTCCCGAGAGTAGGTCAGGTGTAGAGGGGAGGGGTGAATACACCTGATACAAATTTTCTAACTGTATATACGAACAGTAAATACACTGACTCAGTAGATGGAGTCAGTAGATGCGGAATGTGTAGGCCTGAAAACAGTTGTTGAAAATCGTTTTGTTTCAGTTCAGTATATAAGCAGACGCAGTCAGCTGAAACTCAGTTGATGATTTTAAAGATGATTTTCAGAATGAGCAATTTAAAATCAATGCAACAGTTAAGAACATATATGAGAGAGACACTGAGATTTTTAAAGTGGTTCGGACATCACTCAAGTCCTACGTCCACTGTCCTGAAGGTGTCAGGAGGCTATTGATTAAACTGAGTTAGTCTCGGTCGGCCTGGTACAAGGACAAACTGCGTCTTGGGGATTATACTTGAGCAAGTCCCGCTTACAACGTATCAAACTAAAGTGTTTGAAAAACTCTCCAACTAGAAAGGAGTCCTTTACAATAAGGATCAAGCTCAAATATGAACTCCTTCGAAATTCTAAGCTATAGATTTGGCGCTGAGCTTAGAGATAGAGAAGTGGGATATGAAGGCTGCTCTAGAGAAAATTCTCTCTGGATATGGCTAGAGCGTTTAAGCACTGAAGTACTATCCCTTTGATATCCGACTGATTCCCCCAAAATGATTCACACTTCACCCCTTTTCAGTTGGCGTTTCTGTGTCTCTTGTTGATGTTCTCGTTCTTTTGTGGGTTGTGTTGTTGTTGTACTTCTTCAGCTGTGGATTTTCTTCTCTATATATAGTTTGTGAGTGGGCATAGATCCGTTGGAAAAAGATGATGCCACGTGTCACAAACGTCCAAGGAAAACGGCTATAATCTTGAGTGGGTTCAGCAGAATTGTTCCTTACTTTACCTGAAAAGTAGCTTTAATTTGTCGGAGAATACTTGCTTTATGCTGCTTTCTCTTCGTTCGAGGTAGTGCGGTCTGACTTTGACGCTCCTTACCTTCTGTAATCTGCTGATACTCATTTTGCCTTAGACTGCTGAGTCGTTTCCTTGTTATACAGTAGACTGCGAAGTCTCTGTCTTCTTCTGCTGAGTCGTCGACTGACACTGAGCTGATATTATATCAACTATCTTACTGATCCTAAATAGATTCATGATCTGATACCAATTGTTCTCTGATGGCTAACTCAGAAAGCTCTTTGATGTGGAATCTTGTAGTCAGTTGTTGACTGCGAAGGTATTCGTCTGCTTTTGGTTTCTTCTGCTGATACTCATCTACTGATAAGAAGTCTTCTGTTGAGTATTGATCAGCGATGATGTATGATGACGTCGCCATTGGAAATCTTCTACTGAGTGTTAGATCAGCGTTTGACTGGAATGGTGATGACATCACCTGATGACGTCACTCAGGTGATAAATTCGTCAGCTGTTATTCTTCTGCTGAGTGTCTTCTACTGAGTCCGTCTTCTACTGAGTCAGTCTTCTGCTGAAGCTCAGCTGATAGCAAGAAACGCAGACTGATGACTTGAGGCTCTGGAACGTAACTTCAAATTAGAAGATCGATCCAACAAATAACCTCGTACAGGACTTAGAAAAAAAACATTAAGCACGATCTAATCCTATACATCATCTATTCAGATAACACACTAATAAACTGTCAGCTGGACAACGGGTTCTTTAGGAGGGTTTTTGCGACTGAATTTGCGACTGGGTTTTGGGATCTTCAATTCCCTTGGGATCTTCAATTCCACAGTACTACTGCGATTTCCCCCAATATTATTTAAACCCAAACAATTTCCCCCTATACTTCGTATACAGTATTTATACCGTATTTTTCCCGTATTTAATATTTCTTTATTCTTCTGCTGACTCATAACCAACAATTTCCCCCTAATTGATGATGCCAAAACCATCAACAATCATTTGCAAAAACCATCAACAATTTCCCCCTAAGTTAAATTACATGCTGAAAGACTTATCATGTCAGTAGATAAAATCCCTTGAAGAATAATTTCCTGAAGAACAATTTCCCCCTTTTTCTAAGGATAATTTTCCTCTTTAGAAATAGTTTCCCCCTTAAGAATAATTTCCCTCTGACTCAGTTAACTTCATATTTTCAGCAGACAGGAAATAGGCAAAAATAGAGAGAGTGGTTATGTGTGTGTGTCAGATCACTTAGTGATCAGTTGTGAAATAATAACACAACAGAAAAGCCTTAAGACAATGAGTTATTGTCTGGCTAGAAGCAGGAACTGATTTATATATATATCATGAGGTACATTGTTCCTATTTCTATTACAAAGGATCAGAAGAAGGCTAATGCTGAAGTCTGAATTGCTGTGTCTTCTTTTTGAAATCAGCAGACTGCTCAGCTGGAGGAGTCAGAAGATAGTACTTGTACAGCTTTGTCCTCAGTATCTGAATCTCCTCACGATCTGCAGGACGGTCTTCGCTAAGTTCGAAATGGTGTGCTGCCTGCTTGACCTCGTCTTCTATTTCCTTTATCAGAAGAACTCCCCTTGTAGTTCTTGGAGGTGGAATGCGCCTGAAGGCTGGAGCTCTGAGTTCAATCTTCTCTCTCTGCACTATTTCTAGTATCAGCTCTCTGAACTTGGCATTGAACATATACATGAATTCATCAAATGCCTGTCCAGATGTATAGTGTGCAGGATAATATTTCCAGACATAGAAGCCTTTTATGAAATTCTCCTTCAGCTCTTCCCACATCTCATTTAGCTCAGCAGGAACCCATGTGTCCACTCGTGGAATGACTTTCTTGATGTAGGGTCCTGTGGGAGCTGTTCTCCTGTACTTTGATCCTCTTGGGATCTGCTTCCTAGGATCAGCTGCTGGCTTTTGTGATAATCTGATCATTTTTGCCATGTCAGCCATCGTTTGCTTCTCTCGGATAGCTGCTGACTTTGTATCTCCTCTTCTGAGATTTAGTCCTGCCAGCGTAGCTTCCCATGTCGCTTGATCCTCAGCTACTTGTTCAGGAGTTAAGGAACTCTGAACAAGAGGAATGACCTCAGCAGCAGTCGCCTTTGCTAGCTCAGTTGCTTCAGCAATCAGCTGAGCTTTCTTCTTCTCTTCTGCGATCTGCTTTGCCCTGCCTTTGGCCACTCTGCCAACAGGCTTCCTCTGAGGCTTCTTCTTTTCTTTCTTAGCTTCCTCGATCTGATCCGCTCTTGTTTTAAATTCCGTACTGGTGAAGGTGGAGTGTCTTCAGAAACAGTCTCCTTTCCTGACCTTCGCAGCGGCAGTGGCTGCTGTTCTTGTTCTTCTTCGTCATCGTCTTGATCGACGAATTTTGCAATATCCTCGATGTGTTGAGCAGTTGATACTGATCTGATTGGCTCTGGCTCAAGCACATCTTGGACTGATGGGCTGTACTCCAGGAGAAGTACTGAACTGGTTCCAGCCTTAGTCGCTGAACCTTCTCCCTGAGTACCTTGGACTGCTTGGATTTGGACTGATGGGACTTGGACTGTTGGGACTGGCTCTGGTGGGACTTGGACTGTTGGGACTGGCTCTGGCTCCCTCTCTTCCTCACTCTCCTCCACATCCACCACCGGCGTCCTCTCTTCTTCTGACTTTCCTTCCCCCTTACTGACCTGCTCTTCCCCCTTAGATATGTCAGTCTTGTCGCCTTGGGAAGCGTCAGCCATCTCTTTCTCTTTCTCTTCCTCCTTTTTATCCTCCCCCATAGGATCTTTTTCACCCCTATCTTCCCCCGCTGAGTCTTCTTCATCTTTATATTCCCCCTTTTTGGCATCATCAACCGGGGGAGCCTGGGAAAGTTGGGGTTCGGATCGCAACAACTTCTTGCTCCAGCTTGTAGCATATGTTCTTGATGGTAGCAGTTGTTGCATCAAAGTCTTTAACGGCATCACAGTAGTGTTCCCAGTCGCGTTCTTGATCAGCTCGGATAAGACGTATTTGAGCAGCTGATTCATTTCGGAGTTTCATGAGTGACTGATCGTGGGAAACTGTGAGCTCTTGCTGGATGAGTTTGAGAGCCTCTGCCTGTTGAAGTATAGCTTGTTGAAGGCTAGAGGTAGCAACCTTGTTCCTCTCATCCATCTGAGTCTGGACTGCTGCTAGGCTTTTGTTCAGCAGCTCAGCGAAATCCTTCTGCTGAGCCATCAGGAGCTGCTGATTCTGTGCAGCCAAGTCCATCTTCTGAGCCTGAAGGGCGGCCTCAATGATCTCCTGGATATTCACCTGAGGAGCAGGCGCTTCATTGGCCTTAGAGATCCCTTATGTCAGTTTGTCAAAGCTCTCCTTCTGAGCCTGTGAGAGCTGAGCCCATTGCCTGTGAACATCTTTCGCCAGTAGACGATTCTTTGAACCTTGGCGGCGAATGGCTCGGTTGACTGACTGTGAGGATATGGAACCTATAGGTTTTGTCTGATAACTGCTGGTTCCAATCCTTGGCTCTTTCATCGCAAGTTGACCTCGGCTAGGCGGTGAGGCAACTGGGGCTTGGTCACCTAATGTGGCTGGGGGTGGTGATGAGCCCTGTTTGCGATGGGGAGTATGTCCCTCAGCAGATCCTCCCATATCTGCATCCTTGGGTGGTGCCTGGTCCATCTCATCATCCTTATCATCCTTGTCATCATCATTAGGATGAGATGGTGGCGACTGTCCTTGGTCTGGTGCTGCTGTTCTGAACTGAGAAGATATAGCATAGCAAGTCAGATCTTCGAAGCAGGCGATGTCAGCTGGTTCCCCGAACCCTATAGCTGACTGCAGAGCCTGTTCTTCAGCCAATAGAGCTAGTGCTGACTGGGATCTGATACGGTCTGCGAAGCGATCCTAGCTGAGAAATCTCAACAACATCTGTACTCTTGCTCGGACTGCAAGGTCCACCAAATCAGAATGTCCGGCGATCTCCGGTATCTAAGTCTTCACTTCTTCAGCAGCTCGAAGACGGGTGGATTGCATTGTCCACTCAGAAGAGACTTCTTCAGTCGGTTCAGCATTCTCCGACTGAGTCTCTGAGGAGCTGATGCGCTGAACTTTGTCTTTGAGTGTGGCATCAGCTATGCCCGTGTCAGCGTCTAGAGGAGGCTCCTCTTGAGTAGTAGGTGAAGAAGCTGCTTCAGTAGGCTGAGCTGGAATCTCAACTGCTTTTGGCTTGCTGAGCTTCTTCCTTTTCGGTGGATCGGCGCGAGGGGGTAAGGCAATCGCTCTCTTCTGTTCAGTCGGCCCCCGCCTGATTGACTTTTCAGCAGAGGCTTTGTTCTTGAATTTTATAAGCTTGCTGTCGACAAATCTGGAATCTTTGAAGGTTGATCTTTCAGGAACCGACTGATGTATTATGACTGACATCTTCGTTCCATAGAGAAGTTTACCCATACTAATCAATCTTCTCTCTCCAGTGGGTTTTACTCCAACCTTCTGAGCTTGTGCCTTCAGCTCGTCAACATAGTAGTCAGTCCAGTTGACTTTGACTCTATCAGTAATCACCATCATCAGCTGAATCCTCGGCTTGGACAGCTGATCAAATGAGCCTACTGAGCTCGTCAGTATATGCGCTACAATGTATGCCAGCCTCTGTATTCTGGCAACAGCTGATTCTTCGGTAGTGCTGTCTTGAATACAATGTCTGTCCGTCCACAGAATTTCTGGACATACTCATCGATTTCATCCTCCTTGTATCCCAGTGGAGAGATGCCTGTCGTCGGAAGATTGAAGGCTGTCCTCACAGCTTCTCGGATATTGATTCTCTTTGTTATGGCTTCCCACCTTGAGCCCTCTTTATGCTTCATAAAAGAAAATCTGGACTCTTCGACTCCATTGTCCAGAGTTTTCCAGTTGTAGAAAACTTCGACCACTTGTCTGGGCACATATGTCACCGGCTGTTTCGTGACTAGAAGACCCAGACCCGACTCCTCTAGGGCATCGAAAATTGGCTCCATGTATGTGATTTCTGCTTTGTGGAGTGCCATCGTCGGCTCGAATTGTATCTTGTGCGCCATAATATCTTCAATATTATCTGGGGCCTGTAGCGTCGCCATTGAAGGATATCTGCAAAAATCTCGTTAGCACTTGAAAATAGAGTAAGTCAGTAGAGATTAAGCAGAATCAAATTATTACCGAAAGTTTGAAGAGCTTTGAAGATGCAGAATGCTTTGCAAATTTTGAAAGTTGTTTTGTGCAGAAAGCTCTCTCAAAACGAAAATGGCGGAAAGATACAGTGAGGCGGAAAACTGAAGAGTTTTAAAACAAAAGCTTCAGTAGGTTTTAAGATCGAACGGCTGATGTTGAAAAAGTGTTTTTACTTCTGACCGTCGAGATTAATTGTTAAAAAAACAATGATGAAACTAGCCGCCACTAGTATAGACCCACGTAGGCAAAAGCGATTTAAGAGTAAGTTGAAAAGACATGCATTAAATGCGCGCAGACAGCATTAACTTCTATCAAGTCAGTAAATGAAAACGGTTTTTGGCTGACTTAAACCTTAAAAGTAAAGTAAATGCTGCAAACGACTGATGAAATAAATGATAGCATGCTGAACAACATTAAATTCGCAAACCTCTTCAGCTGAACTGTTCAGTATCAGCTGGTTACCGTTTCTGACTCAGGAGGACATTTTCTGCTGATAGTTTATTCCCCATGGCTGAGTACAGTAAGATTCTCCCTACTGAATCTTTGTTGTACTGAGTCTTTTGTTGACCTGTCGTACTGAATCTTGTGCTGATATCTGTTCAGTAGTCGGCTTCTACTGGCACCAATTGTACTATTACCTGATAACAAATGTTGCTATGTTATACAATTGTTGATACCAATTGTTGATACCAATTGCTGATATCAAACATCATCAGTAGGTGTCTTCTACTGATGCTCTGCTTTGCTTCTACTGATATGAGTCAGTAGGATCCAGTAGACCTAGCTCGACTGATAATTCTCTGAATCTGTTCTCAGCTAGTGGTTTGGTCAGTATGTCTGCCCTTTGCTTGTCAGTATGGATTTTCTCCATTCTGATATCCTTCTTTTCGACATGGTCTCTGATAAAGTGGTGTCGAATATCCACATGCTTGTATCTAGTGTGTAGAACTGGGTTCTGAGTAATGGCAATAGCACTTGTGGAATCACAGTAGATGGGCACTTCATCTTGATCTATACCATAATCTCTCAATTGTTGTCGAAGCCATAGGATTTGGGCACAGCAACTTCCAGCAGCCATATACTCAGCTTCAGTAGTGGACGTTGCTACTGAGTGTTGTTTCTTGGAAAACCAAGAGATAGGCTTGCTGCCAAGGAACTGACATGTTCCTGAAGTTGATTTTCGATCTATCCTGCATCCTGCATAATCTGCATCAGAATAACCTATCAGCATCAGATTATCATCAGCAGGATACCATAACCCTGCATCAGGTGTTCCTCTTAGATAGCGCAGGATCTTCTTGGCTGAGTCTAGATGACTTTGCTTAGGATCCGCCTGAAATCTTGCACATACACCTACAACATAAGTTATATCAGGTCTGCTAGCTGTTAAATATAATAAAGAACCAATTATAGCTCTATAATCAGTAGAGTTAACAGAAGCTCCCTGTTTATCTAGATCGATTTTGAAATTTGTAGTCATGGGGATCTTGACTGGCTTGCTTGATTCACAGCCAAATCTTTTCAGAAGATCTCGAGTGTACTTGGCTTGATTGATGAAGATTCCTTCAGCTGATTGTTTTACTTGAAATGCAAGGAAGTAGTTCATCTCGCCCATCATTGACATCTCGAACTTCTCTTTCATCATCTTCTCGAACTGCTGACATATGAATTCATTTCTGCAGCCGAAAATGATGTCGTCCACGTAGACTTGCACCAGTAGGATGTCATCTCCTGACTTTATACTGAATAGGGTGCGATCTACTGTCCCCTTTTGAAAACCTTTCTGAAGTAGAAAGTCTGTGAGGGTATCGTACCAAGCCCTGGGTGCTTGTTTTAACCCATACAGAGCTTTCCTAAGTCTGTACACCTGATGTCCCTGCTGAAAACCAGGCGGTTGTTCCACATAGACTTCTTCCTTCAGTACGCCGTTCAGAAAAGCTGATTTTACATCCATTTGATATACTTTAAATCTCTGATGCGTTGCATAAGCTAGGAATAGACGAATGGCTTCTAATCTGGCAACTGGAGCAAATGTTTCATCATAATCAATTCCTTCTGCTTGACAATATCCTTTGGCAACCAATCGAGCTCTATTTCTGACTATGACGTTGTTTTCATCTCGCTTGTTCTTGAAGACCCACTTGGTACCAATGACATGCTGATGTCTAGGTCTGTCAACAAGCTCCCAAACTTCGTTCCTAACGAACTGGTTCAGCTCATCTTGCATGGCAATGATCCAGTCAGCATCTTTGGGTGCAGCCTCTATCGACTGAGGTTCTTCTGTAGATAAGAAACAAGAATAAAGTGAGCTTTCTCTTTGGCTAAATCTTGATCTTGTCCTTATATTAGCTGATGGATCTCCTATGATAAGATCTGAAGAATGAGCATTAAGCCACGAACGTCTGAGTCTGGCTTCTTCTTCTGATATTACTTCTGCACAGTCAGTAGGAGTATTAGGCATTTCAGTAGTACTGTTCTGTGACTGAAGTAATGCAGTAAGAAGGTTAGGATCTACTGAGTTTCCAGGTTCAGGGGCATTAAGCTCAGGAATAGTATGTGTTCCCCCTGAGTTTATATTCTCAGTAGAGGTCTCAGTAACCACAGGGGCTTCCTCATCGACCTTGGTTACCTGCTGTTGATTCTGTTCAGTAGAATCAACCCGGTCAGCTACGTTTGTCGGCTGAGTCTGAGTTTCTTCATTGTCTGACTCATCATCCCAACAATGCTGGATCTTTTCAGATTTGTCTTTCAATGCTAGATCCTGTAGCTCCCTACTGCTGTCCTCAGATTCTGCAGAGTTCTTGCTCCTGTTCTCAGTAGCAAACTCATTAAAAACAACATGAGGGCTTTCTTCCACGCAAAGAGTCCGATAGTTGAACACTCTGAAAGCTTTGCTGACCCGAGAGTATCCTAAGAACACTCCCTGGTCTGACTTGCTATCAAAAGTTTTCAGCTGATCTTTCCCATTATTGTGGATAAAGCACGAGTACCAAAAAAATGGAAATAAGATAAAGAAGGTTTCCTGCCGTTCCATAATTCATAGGGTGTCTTCTTCTGTTGCTTTGTCAGTAAAGATCGATTCTGAGTGTAACAAGCAGTATCAGTAGCTTCTGTCCAAAATTTGGCTGGGAGTCCTGAGTCTGCAAGTAGAGTTCTAGCTGCCTCTTTAAGAGTTCTGTTCTTTCGTTCGAGCAACTCCATTTCTTTGAGGTGTGCGTGCGGTGATGTCTCATGCTTTATTCCTTCGGCTTCGCGTAACTCCTCTACCATAAGATTAAGGAACTCGGTTCCTCCGTCGAACGAGTTTTAACAATCTTGGTGTTCTTTTCGACACTGAGCCTTTTCAGAAGCTTTGGTAACTCAGTTTTGACGTCAGACTTGTTGGCAATGAATATTACCCAAGTATAGCGCGAGTAGTCATCAATGACCACTAAAGCATATTTCTTGCCTCTGATCGTCACTGGAGAGACTGGACCGAACAAATCCATATGTTTGCTTTCCCTTCAGACATGCTTCATACTGAATATCTTTGTTAAACACTTCATTCGGCAGTCCTTTTGCTAGAGATTTTCTTGCTAATTTGTTGAGCGTTTTGAAGTTGAGATGGCTGAGTCTTCTGTGCCATAGCCATCCTGTTTGATTTTCATTCTTCGCTAACAAGCAAGCTTCAGGTTCAGCTGAGTTCCAGTCAGCTACATATATATTCTTTTTGCGTGAACCTGACAACACTGTTTTCCCTGTAGATTTATCTATAACATCACAGAAACCAGCGTCAAAAATCACTTTATTCGAGTTATCACAAAATTGACTAACTGAGAGAAGGTTATGCTGAAGTCCTTCAACATATGATACTCTTGGAACTTCAGTAGTTCCAATGCTAAGTGTTCCATGTCCTCTCGTGTAGCCTTTAGCATTGTCTCCAAACTCGATTCTGGGTCCTTCTTCTGATATATAATTCTTCAGTAGACTCTTTTGGTATGTCATGTGTCGTGAGCATCCGCTATCCACATACCATGGGTCCTTGTACACCTGCAAAACAGAATTATATTCAGGTACCCTTTATTTTAATTTTGGGTCCTTAGATGTTAGTTTTCAGCAACTGCTTTGGAACCCAAATTTGTCTGATGACCCTGGTGGTCTTAGATAGCTTCTTTCCATTTGAGTCAACGTATGTGACCATTGGACTGGTCACAGCTAACTGCTGAGGCTTTCTCGGTTCAGTAGTTCTGATCTTCTGAGTTGGTGAACTGCTGACCTTTGCCTTTGCTGCGAAGTTTCTTTTCTTCTGACTATTGGATCCTCTTCTGCTGATTCTAGAATCATAATAATATGATCCATATTGAGTCTTTCGTGTCAGCTGAGATCCATACTGATCAGCTCGCTGGAATTTGCTAGTTCCCCCTCGACTAAACTGGGGTGTCCTGCTGATCTTGCGGTCAGAATGCTGATGTGTAGGATGAGGTGTCTTCATCTTCTGTTTGTTCTTGGCTAGGGGATTCAATATGTAAGCATTGAGTGTCTCCCCTTGAACAAACCTATCAGCAAGTCGTACTGCTGAGTGTACTGGGGCAGATGTAGACGCACCTTGGCTGAAACCAAGACCTTCCTTGCAGTGCTTAGGCTTGTTGTTGGCAACCATAGCCTGCAGTTTCTTTTCAGAGCCCATATACTTCTCAGCCATCAGGCTTCTCCAGACATCATCACTTTTCTTCAGTGTTTCATGCTCGGTCTGAAGTCCTGTCAGTTGTTGCTTCAGTAGATTCACTTCAGTATCCTTCTGAGTCAAGTCCTTGGTCAGAACTGCAATCTGCTCTTCTTGCTGCTGAGACTTGATTAACAGAGAGGTATTCTCCTCCTTGAGTCTCACTATAAGTCCTTCAGACTCATTAGTAACCAGACTTTTCTGAGAAAGTCTCTGATTTTCTGCTTTCAGAATATCTAATTCTGGAAGAATCTTACTGAGCAATAGACTCATCTGGATCTGTTCATCTAGTAGATCATCATATGCTTTGTTGATGTCTAGATCCTTGTCTAGTCCTAAAAAAGTCTCACGAGTGCAGTGTGAAGGAGAATTAAAAGATTCATAAGAGTTTACCTCATCTTCTTCTCCTGCCATCAGACATTTTTCAGTTCTTTCTTCAGCTTCAAGCTCTATGGCCATAAAAGCTGCTTCGTCATCTGATGAATCCATGAAGGAGTCAACTTCATCTGAGTCGCTTGAGAGTTCACCAGCTATATAAGCTTGTCTCTTCTTGGCAAATCTCTCTCTCCTTGCCTTTCGTGCTGCTCGTTCAGCATTGCTGAGCTCAGGACAGTTGTACTAATAATGTCCTGGCTTTTTACAGTTATAGCAAGTGATAACTTCTTTGCTCTTGCTTTCTTGAGGTTGTGCTGGGTCATCCTTCTGTCTGTAATCAGAAGCATACGAGTCAGAAGTACGAGTAGGAGTGTGGTCAGACTTACCTTTCGATTCTCGGTAGGCCTTAGTCACTTTCTTTCTTCGCTCCCTTTCCTTCTGATACTTCATGGACAGCAGTGCGTACTTGTGAGTGAGATCACCTTCTTGTTTGTCATTGATTGCTGAAGGTTCAATCTTACTCAACGCAGGGGATGCTGAGCTGACTGATGCTTTAAAAGCATGATCAATCTTGTTTTCAGCTTCAGCTCGCTGCTGCTTCCTTTGAGGTCTGTCAAACTCGAACTCTTCTGCTTGAAGTTCTGAAAAGATATGGTCAGGAGTAACAATATCTAAATCAGAATGTCTTAATAAAGTGGCAAAAGGAGTCCAGTGACCGCTTGGTAGTGCCCTTAAAATCTTCAGATTCATTTCTCGGTTGGAGAATGTCTGTCCTAGCCCATTGATTGAGTTCATCAGATTGGTAAATCTGACGCTGAGATCTTCAATTGTATCTCCGGGCATAAGGGACAAGCTCTCCAGCTTTTGGAGTTCCAGCGCGAGCTTGTTTGCCTTGATCTTCTGAGTCCCTCGACTCAGTAGCGCTAGAGCATCCCAGAGTTGCTTGGCTGTCTTGCATTCCTGCACTCTGCCGAGATAAGAATCACTAAGAGTGGTTAGTATGGCATTTCTGGCAACTCGATCTAGATTGTGAAGCTTCTTCTCCTCTGGAGTGAAGAGGCTTCTGTCTTTAGGAATCTTCTTCCCAGTCACCATTCCTCCACCAGCTGCAATCTCCTGAGTTACAACACTATCGATCATGGGAACGATAGGTCCTTCCTCAAGCACTTCAGTCATGCTGTCATGGAGTGAAGTTAGATGTGCTTCCATCCTGACTCGCCATACCCCGTAGTTTTCTACTGAAAACATGGGTACCATCCTTATTCCTGACATATCAGACATGATTGAATAATAATATAAATATAGGATGATATGCCGTGAAAACGATTTTCCGGATCAGTTCAAGAAGACCAATTTAAAAATAACAAGAGTCTATAAGAACTCCTGATCTGATACCAATTGTTGGTCCCGAGAGTAGGTCAGGTGTAGAGGGGGGGGTGAATACACTTGATACAAATTTTATAACTGTATATACGAACAGTAAATACACTGACTCAGTAGATGGAGTCAGTAGATGCGGAATGTGTAGGCCTGAAAACAGTTGTTGAAAATCGTTTTGTTTCAGTTCAGTATATAAGCAGACGCAGTCAGCTGAAACTCAGTTGATGATTTTAAAGATGATTTTCAGAATGAGCAATTTAAAATCAATGCAACAGTTAAGAACATATATGAGAGAGACACTGAGATTTTTAAAGTGGTTCGGACATCACTCAAGTCCTACGTCCACTGTCCTGAAGGTGTCAGGAGGCTATTGATTAAACTGAGTTAGTCTCAGTCAGCTTGTGCACAGGACAAACTGCGTCTTGGGGATTATACTGAGCAAGTCCCAGTTTACAACGTATCAAACTAAAGTGTTTGAAAAACTCTCCAACTAGGAAGGAGTCCTTTACAATAAGGATCAAGCTCAAATATGAACTCCTTCGAAATTCTAAGCTATAGATTTGGCGCTGAGCTTAGAGATAGAGAAGTGGGATATGAAGGCTGCTCTAGAGAAAATTCTCTCTGGATATGGCTAGAGCGTTTAAGCACTGAAGTACTATCCCTTTGATATCCGACTGATTCCCCCAAAATGATTCACACTTCACCCCTTTTCAGTTGGCGTTTCTGTGTCTCTTGTTGATGTTCTCGTTCTTTTGTGGGTTGTGTTGTTGTTGTACTTCTTCAGCTGTGGATTTTCTTCTCTATATATAGTTTGTGAGTGGGCATAGATTCGTTGGAAAAAGATGATGCCATGTGTCACAAACGTCCAAGGAAACGGCTATAATCTTGAGTGGGTTCAGCAGAATTGTTCCTTACTTTACCTGAAAAGTAGCTTTAATTTGTCGGAGAATACTTGCTTTATGCTGCTTTCTCTTCGTTCGAGGTAGTGCGGTCTGACTTTGACGCTCCTTACCTTCTGTAATCTGCTGATACTCATTTTGCCTTAGACTGCTGAGTCGTTTCCTTGTTATACAGTAGACTGCGAAGTCTCTGTCTTCTTCTGCTGAGTCGTCGACTGACACTGAGCTGCTATTATATCAACTATCTTACTGATCCTAAATAGATTCATGATCTGATACCAATTGTTCTCTGATGGCTAACTCAGAAATCTCTTTGATGTGGAATCTTGTAGTCAGTTGTTGACTGCGAAGGTATTCGTCTGCTTTTGGTTTCTTCTGCTGATACTCATCTACTGATAAGAAGTCTTCTGTTGAGTATTGATCAGCTGATGATGTATGATGACGTCAGTCAGCTGGAAATCTTCTACTGAGTGTTAGATCAGCGTTTGACTGGAATGGTGATGACATCACCTGATGACGTCACTCAGGTGATAAATTCGTCAGCTGTTATTCTTCTGCTGAGTGTCTTCTGCTGAGTCCGTCTTCTACTGAGTCGGTCTTCTGCTGAAGCTCAGCTGATAGCAAGAAACGCAGACTGATGACTTGAGGCTCTGGAACGTAACTTCAAATTAGAAGATCGATCCAACAAATAACCTCGTACAGGACTTAGAAAAAAAAAACATTAAGCACGATCTAATCCTATACATCATCTATTCAGACAACACACTAATAAACTGTCAGCTGGACAACGGGTTCTTCAGGAGGGTTTTTGCGACTGAATTTGCGACTGGGTTTTGGGATCTTCAATTCCCTTGGGATCTTCAATTCCACAGTACTACTGCGATTTCCCCCAATATTATTTAAACCCAAACAATTTCCCCCTATACTTCGTATACAGTATTTATACCATATTTTTCCCGTATTTAATATTTCTTTATTCTTCTGCTGACTCATAACCAACATATAATATGCATTGTTTCTTAGGGGAGAAATACATAAGTGCAAGTAGTAAACTTTTTGAAAAGCGAAGAGGAGAGTGGAGCAGGGGAATTTGATGTAGATTGGGGGAGATGGGAGGGAGGTGAGGAGAGCGGTAGGGTTTTTTTTTGGTGGCTGGGGAAAAGGGGGGGGGGGGAACGTGAGTGGATCTCCATGGGACACGACGGTGTCGTGCTGGCGGCGTGGCGCCGTGGCGGTGGTGGGAGGCGAGAGAGAGTGCAGTGAAGAAGAAGAAGAAATTCCAGCAGAATACGACAAAAGGTGTAGGGCGTTGGGGGCGAGACGAAGTTGATGGCAAATGTGTTGATCTTTTGTGTTGCAAGGGCATTTTGGTAGTTGATGGAAAATTAGAGTACCTCCTTAATTGGGAAAAGGTAGATAGATAATATCAAAAGAACACATGCAGCGTTAATATTATTAATTGTATGCGATCCATAATAGTTAAATTGACAAATTTGGTCCCAATGTTTGTCATTTTGTATTAATTGGTCCCTAATTTTTTTTTTACTTTATTGGTCCTCAATGTTTGCTAATTTGAATAAATTGGTCCTTCTGTCAAATTTTAAGTTAATTAAGTGTTAATTATAGGGGTATTCGTGGAATAAAAGTTTCGCGGACCAATTCATCTAATTTTTAAATAAAACTTTATTTTTTTAATTTTTTTTTAAATTCAAAAAATCAAATTTTCAAATAATTTTTTATTTTAAAAATTACTTTTTTTCCAACTAATTTTTTTTCTTTTTTTCTCGAATAATTTTTTTGGTAAACGAAAAAAATTAATTAATAATAATTTTAGGGATCAATTCATTTAAATAATTTTTTGAATTAACTTTTTTTTTTTAATTTTTTTTATTTAAATAAAAAATTAAGTAAATTTAGATTAACTAATACTTTTGCATTTCACGATGAAGGAGGGGAGCGGTTCAACACAACGGTTGGAGAATGTGTTATGTTCTTCGAGGAGAGGAGCAGCTGGACGACCCGCTCCTAGTCGTCCAGTTATGGCCTTCCACCTCCTAGTCGTCTAGCTATTATTCTCCTCGAAGAACATAACACATTCCCCAACCGTTGTGTTGATCCGCTCCCCTCCTTCACCGTGAAATGCAAAATTATTAGTTAATCTAAATTTGCTTAATTTTTATTTAAATAAAAAAATTGAAAAAAAGTTAATTCAAAAATTATTTAGATAAATTGGTCCATAAAATTATTATTAATTAATTTTTTTTTGTTTACCAAAAAAATTATTTGAAAAAAAAAATAATTAGTTGAAAAAAATGTAATTTTTAAAATAAAAAATTATTTAAAAAATTAATTTTGAAAAATTAATTTCTCTGATGGCAGGAGAAGAAGAGGTACACAAAGATCCATGGTACGTGGACAGTGGATGCTCACGACACATGACATACCAAAAGAATCTACTGAAGAATTATATCCCTGAAGAAGGACCCAGAATCGAGTTTGGAGACAATACTCAAGGCTACACAAGAGGATATGGAACACTCAGCATTGGAACTGCCAAAGTTCCAAGAGTATCATAAGTTGAAGGACTTCAGCAAAACCTTCTATCTGTTAGTCAATTTTGTGATAACTCGAATAGAGTGATATTTGACGCTGGTTTCTGTGATGTTATAGATAAATCTACAAGGAAAACAGTGTTATCAGGTTCACGCAAAAAGAATATATATGTAGCTGACTGGAACTCAGCTGAACCTGAAGCTTGTCTGTTGGCAAAGAACGACAACCAAACGGGGTGGCTATGGCACAGAAGACTCAACCATCTCAACTTCAAAACGCTCAACAAACTAGCAAGAGGACTGCCGAATGAAGTATTCAGCAAAGACATTCAGTGTGAAGCATGCCTGAAGGGAAAGCAAACAAGGAATCAAAATCCACCAGTTCCATCCCCTTCCACTGATGGAATCCTTCAGCTGCTACATATGGATTTGTTCGGTCCAGTCTCTCCAATGACGATCAGAGGCAAGAAATATGCTTTAGTGGTCATTGATGACTACTCGCGCTATACTTGGGTAATATTCATTGCCAACAAGTCTGACGTCAAAACTGAGTTACCAAAGCTTCTGAAAAGGCTCAATGTCGAAAAGAACACCAAGATTGTTAAAATCCATTCTGACAGAGGAACTGAGTTCCTTAATCTTATGGTAGAGGAGTTCTGCGAAGCTGAAGGAATAAAGCATGAGACATCAGCTGCATGCACACCTCAGCAAAATGGAGTTGCTGAACGAAAGAACAGAACTCTTAAAGAGGCAGCTAGAACTCTACTTGCAGACTCAGGACTCCCAGCCAAATTTTGGGCAGAAGCTACTGATACTGCTTGTTACACTCAGAATCGATCTTTACTGACAAAGCAACAGAAGAAGACACCCTATGAATTATGGAACGGCAGGAAACCTTCTTTATCTTATTTCCATTTTTTTGGTGCTCGTGCTTTATCCACAATAATGGGAAAGATCACCTGAAAACTTTTGATAGCAAGTCAGATCAGGGAGTGTTCTTAGGATACTCTCAAGTCAGCAAAGCTTTCAGAGTATTCAACTATCGAACTCTTTGCGTGGAGGAAAGCCCTCATGTTGTTTTTAATGAGTTTGCTACTGAGGACAGGAGCAATAACTCTAATTTTGAATCTGAGGACATCAGTAAGAAGCTACAGGATCTTGTAGTAAGCAACAAACCTGAAAAGATCCAGCATTGTTGGGATGATGAGTCAGAAAATGAAGAAATTCAGACTCAGCCAATAGGCGTTGTAGCTGAACTGGTTGATTCTACTGAACAGAATCAACACGAGGTAACTCAGGTCGATTAGGAAGCTGGTGATCGCTGTATTGCACCAAATAATCCTGCAAAAATCAGAGAATTACTTCAGTATAGTTCACAGGTATCGAACACAGGGAACAGACGACTAGATACTTTATTTTTTTTCTACTTATCAGGGGTTTTGGTTAGGAACCACGCGAGTTTTGGGTTTTATTATAAACTAAGAACTTGTAAAATTAAAAGCAAGAATAAAAACAGAAAACGGAATTTAAACCGTATTAACGGGCAACCGGAAAGCGGTGTCCAAGCGAGAATATTCATGCACACATAATTGCAATCCTCGGCACTTAATATGAATTAATCTCAAGAATCTACTAATTATAGACTACCGTAACTTAAACTGCGTGATCCTCACTCCCACTTACTTATTCGGTAACCGCCATGTTGGACATAGAAACGGCTACTTCCCTAACCTAGCTACAACCTACGTTGTTGGGCAATCAATAGATTTAATAGCTAGACAGCTTTATCGAACTAAGGGAGCCTAGTATAGGAGCCTACTCGTATGTTGGGCATCTCATAGTCTCCTATCGGTTTAATCCAATTACTCTTACGAATAATTTTGCTACTTACCTAGCCTTGTTCCACGAGAAACGATGGAAGTACTAAGTTAGCTACAGACTGCGCAACCTAGGGTGATCAAGCCTAAATTACTAGCCGATTAATTAATTCAGAATTATCCCGAAACCCTTTTGATTAATTATGAGCACCTAAGCCTCATGTACTGTTCACGTGTGCATTCACATTCTGCCGGACCCTAAAAAGTTTAGCTACTCATGCTGACGCTTCGACTAGACAACTGGGACAATTTGCAGAACAGGAACATGAACACGAATAACCCTAAATTTAGCATGCACGAAATTTAAACTAATTAAGGTACGAACTAGCAGAAAATAATAACTTACGAAATTTAACTAAAATCTTGAATTGAAATAACAAAGAGGTTCGAATGTAAAATATTAAGTTCTTAGAAAACGATTAAATTCAAAACGGAAATAAAACTAGAGTTCAACTACGGAATTTAAAGAACATGAAAGACGGAAATTAAAAAGTGTTTTTCTTCTTCTAATAGCTACGGAAATGCAGTTCAATTGGTTCGGAAGGTTGTCCGGCTCGGCGGTCGGCCCGGGGCAGGTTCGGCGGCGCGATCGTGCGGCGGTGGTCGTGCGGTGGTTCGGAAGGGAGCAATGGCCGGAATGTGAGCTCGGGATGTTTGGGACGTGTTCTATGGTGTAGAGAATGGTCTCAAATTCGTCCCTCATGATCCTCTTATATACTCCTCCTTTTCTTCCTCTCCAAGGTAGGTTAGATCTTGATTAGGAAAAGATTTGGTTGGATAAGGAAACAAGATCTTTCCTTAACCACCTTAAGATATTTTCTTGATCTTTTCCTTTCCTCAAAACCGTGCCCTAAACAACGACTTTCCGCGCCTTTTCTTCACCAAAACGCGCCAATTAAAATCCTTGTCATCATGCCACGTCAGCGCCGAAACCCTGCATAATACGCCACTGCGACTGCACCGGTTGGCCAATTGACGCACTTTTCGGCCTGAAATCACTAAGTACGAAAACGATTCATCAAATATCCTTACACTTGATTTATGCTCGCCCACGAGTATAAGGAGAGAAAGAGATAAGTACTTAGTTATTTCGGCCAATCCCCAAGACTCAAAACAAAAATAAAAGACTCAAGAAAAATAAAGACACGACAAAACAAGGACACAAAGACACGAACAAACAAAGACACGAACGAAACACACGGACTCAAATAAAACAAGAAAAATGACGACATGAAACAGCACCAATCAATCCAAAATTCTCAACACCAATTAACTAGCCAAACAAATCAAATCATGCAAATATGATCTCATCAAGCAAGTAGACAATGCAAATTTCGAAACTAAGCACACATATATCAACTTGGTCAAAATCTAAACAATGTGGATCTCCTCAAGGTTCGCTCATCACTCAACTAATCTAGGTCCGGTTCAAGACACTCAAGAAAATAAATCCACGCAATCACGATAAGAGATCGTCACAATAGCAATATCAAGGAGGTCTTTCTCATTAGGTTGTAATGGGGCTTAGGACTTAGACAAATTGATGTTAGTAAGGGTCCTAGGGGTACTAAGCTCCATCAAAATTTTAATTCAATGTTATGCATGTCAAACTCACCCAGTTGTGCAATTAATACAGAAATTTCTACCACTTAGCAATTTCAAATACACGCTACAATTATTTTTGTGTACCCTTTTTTTTTTTTTTTTTTTTAAACTAAATATTTCATATGCATTTTTTTCGTGGCATAATTTTTTTTCTTTTTCTGGGTACAAACTGTCTCAACTGGACAATCAGGCCACTTACATTCTGCTTTTTCTTTCGCAGCTTATACATTCAAGTTTTCGGCCTATACACATCTTTTTGCAGCACCTCTTAATTGAGTTGGCAGAGGACATATGTGACACTCCTCTAAACAACAATATTATGCACAAAAGAGTTTATAAGACATGCAATAACATAGGTCAAGAGTAGGCAGAAAAAAAAAACTTGGCTAATATTTTACTAACTCATATCAAAGAATCGGTCAAGGCTCAACTTGGCTCACTAGGGGATAATTTAGGGTTGGAAAATTTTGTTGTGGCCGTTTGGCTAAAATCCCTAGTGCCTCCTATCATGTATCACAAATGACTCAAATTTATTGCAATTTTGCGGATAAACACTCTCAAAAGAAATAGTAGGAAGTGTCCTACTTTAGGCTCAAATCTTATTTAAGTGAGTGGTTTAATAAAATTCGATCCAACAAAGTTTATTTTTCGTCATCCCAAATTACATACACATATGTGCCTAGATCTAATTTTCACAAAGTCTGCAAGCAAGAATATTGAAACACAAAAGCACAAATAAGACATGCTTGAACATAGAAATCGGCGCTTCAAAAAAATCGAAAATTTTGGCATGCTTCGACACAAAATAAACCCCCCTCCTTACACTTAAAACTTGCTCGCCCTCGAGGAAGAAAAAAACACAAAACAAAGAGAGAAGGCATGACAAAATAAAAACAAAAACACCCTCCTTACACTTGAACCCTTTTAAGTGTAAGAACATACAAACGACAAAAAGAAAATAAACTACCCCTCCTTACACTTGAACCCTTTCAAGTGTAAGGACACAAAAGACTCACAAACACGGACTCAAAACAAAAACAAAAACAAAAACACAAATTGGGAGAAAGGTTACTTGGCGCCTCGCTTGGGCAAGCGAGGCGATCGGCTCATCACGATGCGGCGCAAGCGGTCAACACAGGCGTCCCAAAGAGTTTAAGTCGGTGCGCAGCGCTCCACGAATCTCCACCTACACTCGAAGATGCACTCGAGACACGAGGTCCCGGTGGATAGAACTGAATGTCCCCAGTTAGGCGGTTCAGTACACTAAGCGAGAATGTCTCAACAACGACATATCAAACGAAGTGGGAGGGGGCACTAGACTTAAAAACTGAGCATCATATATCACAAAATTACGTTCAATGAACGTAGCAAGTAAGTGACACAATGTGAGGTGTCGTGCGGTGTGACTAGATATGATGAACATGTTCTTGGCAATCCAATAAGCAAGGTTGACCGGTCGGCCGGCATGCATACACCACAAGAAATACAACTCATTTGCCGTTACCTTATCAAAAGCCGTACTCTTACCAGTGAGGTTGTGGACTAGGTATTGATGACAAAGGCGGAGAGCGGGATCCTCGATGTAGCACACGTACGAACCCGAGGATTGAAAGTCCTCCAAGTCGCTTGGTGCTAGAAGCCTCCATGCTTCCATCAATCCTATGTATTGCGGATCCTTGTTCGGCAAGCAATGCGAACCCATCTCATATCTCAACTCAAGGAAATTATCAAAACTCGTTATACCTAAACGCGCACTCCACTCGGCCAAAGACAAATTATACGTATTTCCAAACAACCGAAACTCAATACAAGGCACATACAAATCCGTATCATGCTCAAAGTGAAATGTATTAAAGAATTCCCTAGCAAGCTCCTTAAAACACAAGTAATGATGTGATTCCAACAACCAAGACCAACCAATTCTTTTAAAATACCGAAAGAAAGGAGCGATAATACCTGTTCGGCGAAGGAAGTCTCGGTCAAGTAAGCGGCCGCTCCGGAAATCTTTACCTTCACGCTCCATGTAGCGCATATCCATATACTCGATCTCAAAATGAGAGAGTGCGGCTACGGCTTCGGGTGTGTCCAAGTGAATGATGGTGTGATTACCATATTCGTTTTCTTGCGGGAAGGCGGATGTGGAGTCGGAATCGACTAGAGAAAGTCCACTCAAGTTGAAATCTCCTTCATAATTGCCATTATGGTCGTCGGACACATAGTCCGAATCTTGGTCTTCGCTCGGCAACTCACCATGTATTCCTTCCAACCACTTAATTCCTCCATAATATTGCGGTTGCGGCACCGGTTCACATACTCGAGCTTGGTCCACAAAGGGCAACCACTCGTACACCGTTTGCGGAGAGCGAGGCGGTTGAGAGGACGAGGCTTCACCGGGATGTCGGGCGGACGATCGTCGGGCACGAGATCGGCGAGGTGGAGACGGCGGCGGTGTAGGCTCGGGTGCATGCTCGGGAGACTCCTCGGATGTTGTTTCCGTGAGATCCGCCCTCGGCGGTTGGATAGGTTCTTCAATGCGAACTCCCGCATTACTTCTTAACCGTCTCCTTGGCGGTTTCGGAGGTGAAGACGATTCCGTAACAAAGGTTGAATATGTACCTTGCGTGTCTTCCTCCGGCTCCGGTTGGTATGTAAACTCCGGCGGTGGTGCGACATCTTCTTCTTCAACTTGTTGGAAAGGCACAATGACAAGTGCTTGGGCTCGAGCTTGAGCGCGGCGGCCTCGGCGGAAGCTTGAGCGGCGCGCGCGGCGCCGTAACTCGGGGTAATCCTTGTATGCTGTGAACCACTTTGCGGCGGCGCGGAGTCCGAGATCTTTTCTTCGGCATGATGTATCGGTTGTGCAGTTGGTAGGGTGGTGGAGAGGGAAGTTGTAAATCTTGTTGAAAATTCTTTGAGAGAGAGAGAGAGAGAGAGATGTGGACGGCGGTAATGGGAGGAAGTTATGGGAATAGTGGCAAGTGGGTAGGGTTCAAGATTTCCTTCCTTTTATAGTTGCTAACTTTTACACTTTGACCCCTCCACTTGCACAAATTGGAAAAGTTACCCCATCTCTTGCAATTGAGTCCTCAAACTCTTTCCTTCTAATTTTTTACCACACTCTCCTTACACTTAAACCTTTTCATCCTCAACCAAAAATTCTGAAAAATAAGAAGAAAAAAACATCAAGCATAAAATCGGCAAAAATAAATAAAAACACGAAAAATTAAAATAAAACGCGGGTTGCCTCCCGGTAGCGCCTCTCTTTAGAGTCTTCGACTAGACCTCCTCTTCAAAGAGTCAAACGTAAGAGGGAATGGACAAGCTCTGCTCGTCCACATCTTTCATCATGGCGGCTGCATGGTAGATTTTAAGGCGATGGCCATTTACGGTGAAAGCTTCGTCCGAATCCGGTTTAGATGACCACTGCTCCAGCTTGGCCAAGCGGGCGCACTTGAATGGACCAATCCATCCGGACCTAAGCTTTCCTGCATGATCCGTGGCGTGATTGATACTGCAAGACAAGTTGCCCCGGCTCAAATTTCTTCAAACGAATAGCACTTATCATGCCTACGCCTTATTACGATCTTTGTATTGCATGGCCGCGTCATAGGACTCCATCCGAATCTCTTCCAACTCTTGCAGCTGATATTTTCTTTCCTTTGCACATTCGGTTGGGTCCATGTTGATTTTCTTAACAGCCCACCAAGCTTTGTGCTCCGGTTGCACGAAAGGCGAATGACATTGCTTACCAAAAATCAATCCGTATGGAGACATTCCGAGAGGAGTTTTATAGGTTTGTCCGATAAGCCCATAAGGCGTCATCCAGCCTTGTACTCCAATCCTTCTTTGACGGATTGACGAGTCTTCTCCAATATAGACTTGATTTCTCGATTAGACACTTCGGCTTGTCCATTCAATTGAGGATGGTAAGCGGTAGAGACTCGGTGAGCTACTCCATACTTCTTCATTAATGATTCTATGGTGCGGTTGCAAAAGTGTGTGCCTTGATCGCTTATTATAGCTTTAGGCACTCCAAATCTGCAAAAAATGTTAGTACGGAGAAATCCACGCAACAACTTTATAATCATTAGTTTTGGTGGCTTTCGCCTCGACCTACTTAGAAACATAATCGACAGACAAGTAAAATATACACGTTCCCATATGAGTGTGGAAACGGACCCATGAAATCCATCCCCCATACATCGAAAATTTCACAAAATCTTAAAGGTTGTTGGGGCATTTCATCTCTCATGGATATATTTCCGGTCATTTGACAACGTGTGCGGACTTACGGTACTTATAAGCGTCGAGGTGTAGGCGTGGCCAAAAGAATCCCACATCCAACACCTTCCGTGCGGTTCTTTTTTGGACCAAAATGTCCACCATAAGCAGAAGAGTGGCAATGGAATAAGACATCTTCTTGCTCTTCTTCGGGTATGCATCTTCGAATCACTTGATCGACTCCCATTTTCCAAAGAATTGGGGAGTCCCAATAGTACTGCTTGCACTCGCTTTTCAACTTAGCTTTTTGAGCGTGAGTAAACTCGGGTGGAAGCTGCTTAGATGTCAAATAATTCACAATATTAGCAAACCAAGGTAAATTAGAAGTCTTACCCACCGTATGCAACTGTTCTGACTTGATGGTGTCTCGGTTGACCAAGCCGAGACACTTTACGAACTTCGCATAGCAAAACAACTCGTTCCGATAGCGGTTGGGCAAGGAAATTTGAACATCTGCGGAACAGCATATAAGTGTTCTTCTGGAAAGGTCTCGTTGATTGGCTCTCCATCATCTTCTTGATTTAATCGGCTTAAGTGATCCGCCACATGATTTTCAGCTCCTTTCTTGTCCTTCACTTCCCAATCGAATTCTTGTAGCAAAAGAATCCATCGGATAAGCCTTGGCTTTGATTCCTTCTTTGCAAGGAGATGCTTGACGGCATGATCGGTATAGACGATTATCTTCGAGCCGAGTAAATAAGAACGGAATTTATCAAAGGCAAACACGATTGCCAATACTCCTTCTACGTGGTGGAATAGTTACATTGAGCGGATTTAATGTCTTTGATGCATAGTAAATCACATGGCTCTCCTTCCCGATTGTCCCAGTCTTGCTCCGATTGCCCAATCGGAGGCATCGCACATTATTTCGAAGGGCTTATTCCAATCCGGCCGGTCGCATCACCGGAGCTGTTGTAAGTTTGTCTTTTAGGAGGGCAAAGGCCTCCCTTACACTTGTCATCGAAATCAAATTCGATCTCTTTTTGCGGTAGCCTTGTCAATGGTTGAGCTATCTTTGCGAAATCCTTGATAAAAACCGATAGAAACCGGCGTGCCCTAGAAAACCGCGGACTTCTTTTGGCGTAGTAGGGTACGGTAATTTGGCTATGGACTCAACCTTGGCCTTATCGACTTCAATCCCTATTTTAGAAACGATATGACCGAGCACAATTCCCTCGGTTACCATGAAATGGCATTTTTCATAATTCAACACCAAATTCTTTTCGACGCACCGGGCTAGGACCTTGTCTAGATTCTTCAAGCACGTAGTGTAAGAGTCACCGTAGACGGTGAAGTCGTCCATGAAGACTTCTATGTAATTCTCGATAAGGTCCGAGAATATACTCATCATGCACCTCTGAAAGCCCGGCGCGTTACACAATCCAAACGGCATTCGGCGGTAAGCGAACGTTCCATATGGACATGTGAACGTTGTCTTGTCTTGATCTTCATCTCGAACATGGATTTGGAAATAACCGCTATATCCGTCTAGAAAGCGAAATAGACTTGCCCCGCAAGTCTCTCTAAGCATTTGATCGATGAAAGGAAGCTGGAAATGATCCTTGCGTGTGGCCGAATTCGGCTTCCCAGAATCGATGCACATGCGCCATCCCGTCACTAAACGTCACAGAAACCAGTTCATTCTTCTCGTTCTCCACCACTTGAAATCCGGATTTCTTCGATGACGGCGTGCAGGACTCACCCATTTGCTATCCGAAATTGGGTAAATAATACCCATTGACAACGACTTCAAAACTTCCTTTAGTACGACCTCCCGCATATTCGGATTGAGCTTCCTTTGTTGGTCGCGGAAAGGCTTGCTATCGGGCTCCATCAAAATCGAATGGTCACATACATCCCGGACTTATACCCGTAATGTCGGCTAAAGTCCAGCCTATAGCCTTCTTATGCTTCTTCAAAACTTCAAGCGAGTGCCATCTCTTGATTGTCATCAAGCTCCTTGTTGATGATGACGGGCAGCGTCTCATTCTCTCCCGAGTTATGCATACTTCGGGATGTGTAGGGAGATGTTTCGATTCCGGCCGGAGCTTTGACGATAGAGGGCAACAAGTTCTCGAGGTGTCTCGGTTGGGCAACCGAGACACTTTCCCGACAGTTCGAGCTTTGGGGCTGCGTACGAGCTAAGATGCTCTCTCGATCTCCTCATCTCTCATATCTTTGACGTCCGCTTCGGTCGGTCCCTGAGTCAAGGTAACTTCCATCTTATCTCGCACCACATACGTCTCAAGATATTCTTGGACAATAGCATCAATGGAGTCGGTAGAAAAAGCATTCTCATTCTCATGATCGTAGGGTTTCTTTAGTGCTTCGGTTATCCTATGAACATAAGTTTCATTATGATATGCCACACTAATTGAACCCTCATCCACATTAATTATGGCTTTACTTGTCTTTAAAAATGGTCTTCCTAATAATACTCCTGCAGTTCCCTCAACTTGTCTATCATTCGTATCAATTACATAAAAATCAACCGGATAGACAAAATTATTGATTCCGACTAAAATGTTCTCAAGCAAACCAATCGGAGCAATGCATAACCTATCTGCTAATTGGATAATCACTTTAGTGGGTATTAATTCAGCTCCTACCAATTGATTATATACAGATAAGGGCATAACATTTATAGATGCTCCTAGATCACACATGGCTTGTTTAATCATGACATCACCCATCGTGACGGGGAAGTGTGAACATACCGGGTCGGCACATTTGGCGGGAAGCATCTTACGTATAATCGCCGACACCGTGTGATCGAACAGGACTTTCCCGAACTTGGGAACTTTTCCGGCTATGAAGTCCTTCACAAATTTTCCGAACTTTGGAATCTTTACGGCTTCAAGGAAAGGGATATTTATCTCCAATTTCTCAAACAACTTCATGTAATCCATGCTTTCCTTGTTCGGCGTTCTCTTTCTTTCTAAAGCTTCCGAAAATGGTGGAGGAAGTATCGGTTCGAACTCCGATTGGCTAATCGGAACGATTTCCTCTTCTCGTTACGGTTCGGCATCTTCAAGCACGCGGCTCTTACGAACAGTAGGGTTGTGCAGGTCGTTCTGCGGCCTTCTTCTTTTCTGCCGGCTTTTACGGGTGTCTCGCTTGCACAACCGTGGGCCAGGCGGTTCTTTTCCTCCACGCAATGTAATCCGACTGCGATTATGGGCATTTGGATTTTCTTGTGGTGAGCCGGAAGTCTGTCCTTGAGAATTCTTTATCTCTCCGCATAGTAGAATTCAACTTACTCATTTGCTTAGCCAAATGATCCATTGTAGCTTGCTTGGTCCTTCTTCGTTTGATTCATCTCTCGCCGAGTTTGGATTATCTCCTTCGTATTTGCTGTTGAAATGCAGTAGTGTCTTTCTGTGAAGAAACCATTTCAGCCAAGAGTTTTTCCAATGGATTCTGGTGCTCCGGTTGGGCAACTGGAGCACTCTACTGCTTGAACCGCCTTTGATGCGGAGGCCTATACGTCTGCTGGTAGCTATTTCGATTAGGAGCCCGGTAAGGTCTTGGTATATGGCCTTGAAATTGTTGTTGAGGCGGATTCCTCTCGTTGAAATTGTTCTTCCGATTGCCTCCATCGAAGGTTCGGATGAACCCCTTTGTCCGCTCCAATTTCCAGTTGTGTTTACTTCTTCTCCTGGACATTGTAGTGAGGTATGTCCTTTTTCTCCACACGCTCCGCATGCGTGATCGGCATTTGATCGGCTTGAAGCGGGAGCGTTCTGCTTGAGTAGCAAGTCGAGCTTGTCTTGTAATAGGCTGAATTTTGCCTCCACTTTATTATCGATCTCATCCAAGTAGTCAGAATGAGACCAATTTACAGCTCTCCTTGTTGGTCTCGGCCCCTTGTATTGTGAGGTGGATTCCGCAAGTCCTTCGATTATATTCCTTGCATCTTCGTAGAGGCTTGTATGGAAATTCCCCCTTAGGCCGATATCAACCATGGCTTTGGCTTCGTCTCGTCATTCCTTGATAAAAAATCAGAGAAGCTCCACATCCGAGTAGCCATGGTTCGGACAACTATCGATGAGTCGTCCAAATCTCTCCCAAGATGCGCCAAAGGTCTCATCGAGTTCTTGAGCAATCCCGGAATCTCGCTTCTTTAATGCATTTGTCTTTGATCGCGGAAATACTTCTTTAGGAAGACCGTACGCATCCAGGCCCACGTCGTGATCGTATTCGGCTTTAAACTAGAGAACCACGCTTGTGCTCGGTCTTGAAGAGTGAATGGAAAGGCCTTGAGCTTGAAAGCGTCTAGTAGCGCCCCTGCCGGGTGCGATTACACACTTGGTTGAACGACGCCAAAAAGGAATTTGGATTTTCGTTCGTCCTTCCATAAAACTTTAGCATGGCGGCGACCATGTTCACTTGACATCAATTTGTTACTCGTAGTAGTGATTTGGATTGGACCGGTAGGTCCGCTCCCATGTCAAGCGATCCGGTATTCATCCTCAAGGGTGGTGGATCATGCACTTCATCCTCCATCTCTTCCTCCTCGATTCCGAGCTTGTTCCTGGAGTGTTGTGGAGTGTTTTGTCGAACAAAGCGATCTCGGTTACTGGAGTCGCCGATCGGATCAACGGCGGATGTTTTGTCTCTCGGTTGGGCGGTTAAGACGTCTGCTTGCCACGGACGGAATTTATTGCTTTGCGACTTTGTCTCCTTCCTATTTCTTTTAGTCGCTTTCTCGATCTCGGGATCGAATATCGAGATTAGGCTTGGAAGACCTGCTCATGCAACATTAAAAGCACGAAAGATTAGTAGAAAAATCAAAGAAACTAGTTAACACCGTTCCCGACAACGGCGCCAATTTGGTGATCGTCGTATTGCACCAAATAATCCTCGCAAAAATCAGAGAATTACTTCAGTATAGTTCACAGGTATCGAACACAGGGAACAGACGACTAGACACTTTATTTTTTTTCTACTTATTTGGGGTTTTGGTTAGCAACCACGCGAGTTTTGGATTTTATTATAAACTAAGAACTTGTAAAATTAAAAGCAAGAATAAAAAACGTAAAACGGAATTTAAACCGTATTAACTGGGCAACCGAAAGCGGTGTCCAAGGAGAATATTCATGCACACATAATTCCAATCCTCGGCACTTAATATGAATTAATCTCAAGAATCTACTAGTTATAGACTACCGTAACTTAAACTGCGTGATCCTCACTCCCACTTACTTTTTCGGTAACCGCCATGTTGGGCATAGAAACGACTACTTCCCTAACCTAGCTACAACCTACGTTGTTGGGCAATCAATAGATTTAATAGCTAGACAGCTTTATCGAACTAAGGGAGCCTAGTATAGGAGCCTACTCGTATGTTGGGCATCTCATAGTCTCCTATCGGTTTAATCCAATTACTCTTACGAATAATTTCGCTACTTACCTAGCCTTGTTCCACGAGAAACGATGGAAGTACTAAGTTAGCTACAGACTGCGCAACCTAGGGTGATCAAGCTTAAATTACTAGCCGATTAATTAATTCGGTAATTATCCCGAAACCCTTTTGATTAATTATGAGCACCTAAGCCTCATGTACTGTTCACGTGTGCATTCACATTCTGCCGGACCCTAAAAAGTTTAGCTACTCATGCTGACGCTTCGACTGGACAACTAGGACAGTTTGCAGAACAGAAACATGAACACGAATAACCCTAAATTTAGCATGCACGAAATTTAAACTAATTAAGGTACGAACTAGCGTAAAAATAATAACTTACGAAATTTAACTAAAATCTTGAATTGAAATAACAAAGAGGTTCGAATGTAAAATATTAAGTTCTTAGAAAATGATTAAATTCAAAACGGAAATAAAACTAGAGTTCAACTACGGAATTTAAAGAACATGAAAGACGGAAATTAAAAAGTGTTTTTCTTCTTCTAATAGCTACGGAAATCTGGTTCAGCTGGTTCGGAAGGTTGTCCGGCTTCGGCGGTCGGCTTAGGCAGCGGTTCGGCGCGCGATCGTGCGGCGGTGGTCGTGCGGTGGTTCGGAAGGGAGCAATGGCCGGAATGTGAGCTCGGGATGTTTGGGACGTGTTCTATGGTGTAGAGAATGGTCTCAAATTCGTCCCTCATGATCCTCTTATATACTCCTCCTTTTCTTCCTCTCCAAGGTAGGTTAGATCTTGATTAGGAAAAGATTTGGTTGGATAAGGAAACAAGATCTTTCCTTAACCACCTTAAGATATTTTCTTGATCTTTTCCTTTCCTCAAAACCGTGCCCTAAACAACGACTTTCCGCGCCTTTTCTTCGCCAAAACGCGCCAATTAAAATCCTTGTCATCATGCCACGTCAGCGCCGAAACCCTGCATAATACGCCACTGCGACTGCACCGGTTGGCCAATTGACGCACTTTTCGGCCTGAAATCACTAAGTACGAAAACGATTCATCAGAAGCCCCAGTGGTAACTGAGACCTCTACTGAGAATATAAACTCAGGGGGAACAACTACTGTTCCTGAGCTAAATGCCCCTGAACCTGGAAACTCAATAGATCCAAACCTTCTTACTGCACTACTGCAATCACAGAACAGTACTACTGAATTGCCTAACACTCCTACTGACTGTGCAGAAGTAATCTCAGAAGAAGAAGCCAGACTCAGACGTTCATGGCTTGATGCTCATTCTTCAGATCTTATCATAGGAGATCCATCAGCAAATATAAGAACAAGATCTAGATTTAGCCAAGGAGAAAGATCACTCTATTCTAGTTTCTTATCTACAGAAGAACCTCAGTCGATAGAGGAAGTACTAAATGATGTTGACTGGATCATTGCCATGAAAGATGAGCTGAACCAGTTCATTAGAAACGAAATTTGGGAGCTTGTTGACAGACCTAGACATAGCACGTGATTGGTACTGAGTGGGTCTTCAAGAACAAGCGTGATGAAAACAACGTCATAGTCAGAAATAAAGCTCGATTAGTTGCCAAAGGATACTGTCAAGCAGAGGGAATTGATTTTGATGAAACATTCGCTCCAGTTGCCAGATTGGAAGTCATTCGTCTATTCCTAGCTTATGCAACGCATCAAAGATTCAGAGTATATCAGATGGACGTAAAATCAGCTTTTCTGAACGGCGTACTGAAGGAAGAAGTCTATGTGGAACAACCGCCCGGCTTTCAGCAGGGACATCAGGTGTACAAACTTAGGAAAGCTCTGTATGGGTTAAAACAAGCACCCAGGGCTTGGTATGATACTCTATCAGACTTTCTACTTTAGAAAGGTTTTCAGAAGGGGACAGTAGATCGCAACCTGTTCAATATAAAGTCAGGAGATGACATCCTACTGGTGCAAGTCTACATGGACGACATCATTTTTGGTTGCAGAAATATGATTATATGTCAACAATTTGAGAAAATGATGAAGGAGAAATTCGAGATGTCAATGATGGGAGAGATGAACTACTTCCATGGATTTCAAGTAAAGCAATCAGCTGAAGGAATTTTCATCAATCAAGCCAAGTACACTCGAGATCTTCTGAAAAGATTTGGCTGCGAATCAAACAAACCAGTCAGAATCCCCATGAATACAAATTTCAAAATCGATCTAGATAAACAGGGAGCTTCTGTTAACTCCACAGATTATAGAGCTATTATTGGTTCTTTATTATATTTAACAGCTAGCAGACCTGATATAACTTATGTTGTAGGTGTATGTGCAAGATTTCAAGCAGATCCTAAGCAAAGTCATCTAGACTCAGCAAAGAAGATTCTGCGATATTTGAGAGGAACACCTGACGCAGGTTTATGGTATCCTGCTGATGATAACCTCATATTAACAGGTTATTCTGATGCTGATTATGCAGGATGTAGAATAGATCGAAAGTCAACTTGAACGTGTCGGTCCTTAGCAAAGAAGTCGATATCTTGGTTTTCAAAGAAACAGCACTCAGTAGCAACGTCCACTACTGAAGCTGAGTACATGGCTGCTGGAAGTTGCTGTGCCCAAATCCTATGGCTTCGACAACAACTCAAAGATTATGGTATAAATCAAGATGAAGTGCCCATCTACTGTGATTCCACAAGTGCTATAGCCATAACTCAGAATCCAGTTCTACATACGAGATGCAAGCACGTGGATATTCGACACCACTTCATCAGAGACCATGTCGAGAAGAAGGATATCAGAATGGAGAAAATCCACACTGACAAGCAAAGGGCAGACATACTGACCAAACCACTAGCTGAGAACAGATTCAGAGAATTATCAGTTTAGCTAGGTCTACTGGATCCTACTGACTCGAGTCAGTAGAAGCAGTTCAAGACATCAGTAGAAACCAACTACTGATGACACTTGATATCAACTGCTAACAATTGGTCTTAACAATTGGTATCAGTAGAAGCCGACTACTGAAAACAACAGTTGGTATCAGTACTAAAACTCAGTACAACAGGTTAGAAGACTCAGTACATTGATTCAGTTGGGAGAATCTTACTGTACACAGCAAGGGGGAACATACATATCAGTACATAATATGTCCTCCTGGGTCTAAACGGTAACCAGCTGATATTGAAAAGTTCAGCTGAAGAGGTTTGCGTAGATTTTCATACTTAACGCGTTCAGAAGCATGCTCGCATTTATTTTCAGTTGCCTGCACTCAGTAGTTAAGGAGCATTTATTTCAATTTTAAGGTTTAAGTCAGTAGAAAACCGTTTTCATTTATCTGACTTAAAGAATTTAATGCTGTCTGCAGCGCATTTAATGCATGTTTTTTCAATCTTGTTTTATACTACGCATTTCCTACGTGGGTCTAGATTAGAGGCGGCAAATGAAATCATTCTGTTTTAACTTTTAATCTCAGCGGTCAATTGGTCAAAATTCATTTTCAATATCAGCCGTTGGATTAAAAATCTACTGAAGTCAATCTTTAAAACCCTTCAGTTTCCGCCCAAAACCACTTTTCGCCATTTTTAAGTTTTTAGAGCTTTTCTTTGCAACTCAGTTCTTCGTCTTCAAAAACTGCCTTGCATCTGCATTTTTCAAGCTCTAAATCCTTAGGTAATGTATTGAATCTTGCTTAAAACTCTACTGACTAATTCTATTTTCAAGTGCTAACGAGTTTTGATGCAGATTATCAATGACGACTATTCAGACACCCACCAACATTGACGAAATTATCAAGTCCAGAATCCAATTCGAACCGACCATGGCTCTACGCCAGGTAGATATTCCATTTATGAAGCCCATCATCACAGCTCTGGAACACACGGACCTTGATACTCTTGTCGGGATGCAACCCAAAGCCTACTTGCCAAGACAAGTTACAGAGGTTTATTACAACTGGAGAACCCTAGACAACGGGGAGGAGGAATCCAGCTTTTCGTATATGAAGAATGTCATTTCTCAATCTTGGGATGCCACCATACAAAGAATCAACATCAGAGAAGCTTTGGAGAGAGCTTTCGACTTACCGATGACCGGAATTTCTCCGATTGGTTACAAGGAGAAGGAAATAAACAAATATGTCCAGAAATTTTATGGAAGGAAGGACATCATATTCAAGATAGCTCTACCGAAAAATCAGCTGCTACCTGAATACCGAGCTCTCGCTTACATAGTCTCACACATTCTCACGAGCTCAGCATGTTCCTATGAGCAGCTCTCAAAGCCTCGCATCCAGCTGATGATGGTTATTGATGATGGAGTCCAAGTAAATTGGACAGATTATTATGTTTTTGAGCTGAAAGCACAAGCTCAGAAGTTTGTAGCCACACCCACTGGAGAGCAAAGATTAATAAGTGTGGGGAAGCTACTGTATGGGACGAAGATGTCCATACTGATAGAGAAGTACGTATCAGATCGCTCAGCATTTGCTGATGCCAGATTTTTCGACAGCAAGAGTATAAAATTCATGACGAAGGCTGCTACTGAAAAATCTATCGGACGAGGGCCGACTGAGCAGAAGAGAGTCGCCTCAGACTTACCCCCTCGAGCCAACCCGCCGAAGAGAAAGAGGCTCAGCAAGCCTAAATATGCTGAGATTCAGGCTCAGCCAGCTGAGATCGCCTCACCTCCATCTACTCAGGAGGAGCCTCCACTTGATGCTGACACTGGCATAGAAGGTGCCACCTTGAAGGATAAGGTTCAGCGCATCAGCTCCTCAGAGACTCAGTCAGATAATGCCGGACCGACTGAGGAAATCTCATCTGAGTGGACTACGATAGATTCCACTTGACTCTGAGCTACAGGAGAAGTCAGCTATCAGATTCCTGAGATAGATGAGCATTCAGATTTGGTGGATCTTGCCGTAAGGGCCAGGACACACATGCTACTGAGGTTTCTAAGTTGGGATATTCTTGAAGAAATAATTAGAACTCAGTCAGCTATGTCCTTACTTGCCGAGGAGCAAGAATTACAGTCAGCCATTGGGTTCGGGGAACCAGCTGACCTTGCCTCCTTCAAGGACCTGCGCGCTGCCATGCTCTATCTACTGAGCCTCAGGTCAGCAGTTCCTGGCAACAGCCTTTCACCTCCATCTCATCCTGACAATGACGATGAAGATAAGGATGATGACAAGATGGAACAACCCAAGGATGCAGAAATGGGAGAATCTGTTGAGGGTAATGCTCCCCGTCGCGAACAGGGTCATTCACCACCTCAAGCCACATCAGGTGAAGCCCAAATTGCCTCGAAACCGAGTCGAGAGCAACAGTTAGCGATGTCTGAGCAGAGGATAGGAACCAGCAGATATAAGATAAAACCTATAGGTTCCGTTTCCTCAAAGTCAGTCAATAGGTCCATACGCAGACAAGGCGACAAGAATCGTCTTCTGGCCAAGGACGTGCATCTGACATGGGCTCAGTACACAAAAGCTCAGACAGAGAGCGTCGATAGACTGACTGAAGGGATTAAGAAGGTCTCTGAAGCTCCTACTCCAACAGTTAACATTCAGGAGATAGTTGAGGCCGCCCTTCAGGCTCAGAAGGCAGACCTAGCAGCTCAAAGTCAGCAGCTCTTAATAGATCAGCATACATCTTTCTCAGAGCAGCTGAAGAAGAGTCTAGCTGAGGTCCAAGCCACAGTGGATGAGAGGAACAAAATGGCCACCTCTAGCCTTCAAACTGCCATTACACAACAGGCAGAGGCCCTCAAGCTCATCCAGAAGGAGATAACAGATTCCCATGATCAATCTCTGCTGAAACTTCGCAAGGACTCAGCTGCACAACTGAGATTATTTAGAGATGATCAGGAGAAAGATTGGGAAGGCTACTGCGACTTGGTCAAGGACTTCGAAAACACTGCAACTCAAATCAAAGACCTCGTCTACAACTTGGAGAAAGACATTAAAGCCATCCGCACTCAACTCACTCAGGCTGATGATGCCAAAAAGGGGGAAAGTGAGATTAAGGCTGAAGAGGTTGAAGCCGAGACTGAGGCGGAACAGGCTGAGGTTCAGAAGAGTCCAGAGGTCCAAATAATCCCAGAAGTCCAAGTCCCAGCGGTCCAAGCTACTCAGGGGGAACAGGGGGAAGGTTCAGCTACTCCGGCTGGAACCAGTTCAGTACTCCTCCTTGAGTACACCCCAACAGTCCAATTTGTGCCTGAGCCTGAGCCAATCACTGCTATATCATCAGCTCAGCACATAGAGGAAGTAGCTCAATTCGTCGATCAGGAGGATGACGAAGAGCAAGAACAACAGCCACTGCCACCGCGAAGGTCGGGGAAGGAGATCGTTACTGAAGATACTCCGCCTTCTCCGACTCCTAAATTCAAATCCAGAGCGGAGCAGGAGGCTTATGATCTAAGAGTGGCTCAGCAGCTTCAAGATCAAATTGATCAAGAAGAACAGCTGGAAGAAGCTCAGAAGGCAAAGAAGCCTCAGAAGAAGCCTGCTGTCAGAATGGCCAAAAGCAAGGCCAAGCAGATTGCTGAGGAGAGGAAGAAAGCTCAGCTGGAGCTAGCAAAGGCATCTGCTAGTGAGGTCCAAACCCTTGCTCAGAGTTCTTACACTCCAAATCTAACACCTGAGCAGGAGGCTGAGGACAGAGCCACATGGGAAGCCACGCTGAAAGGATTAAATCTCAAAAGAGGAAACACAAGATCAGCGGCTCTCAGAGAAAAGAAGAGGATGGCTGACTTGGCGAAAATGATCAGATTATCTATGAAGCCAGCAGCTGATCCCAAGAAACAAATTCCAAGAGGAAGAGCACCATATGTCAAGAAAGCTCCAATTCCTCATACGGACAGATGGATGCCAATAGAGCTCAACGAGCAGTGGGAGAACTTGAAAGAAAACTTTATAAAGGGATACTACGTCTGGGGATACTATTCTACTGAGAGATCTGTTGATCAGCTCTTTGATGAATTTCTGATACGCTTCGAAGCAGAATTCAGAGATCATATTCATCAGATTCTGGAAACAGAGAAGATCCCTTTCAGAGCACCAGCATTCAGACGTATCCCTCCTCCCAGAACTACTCGAGGAGTGCTTTGTACTAAGGAGATTGAAGATGAGTTAGAAAGAGCTGCATATCATCATGGACTCAGCATTCATCTACCTTCAGATTACGAGGAAGTTCAGACATTGAGAGCTAGAATTTACAAATACTATGGTCTGGAACCTCCAGCTGATAAGTCTGCTGAATTCAAGAACAAGATAAAGAAATTAAGACGTCAGCAGTAATCTTTTTGTAATAGAGATAGGAACAATGTAATCACCATCACATATATATCAGTTCCTATTTCTAGCCAGACAATTACTCATTATCTTACGGCTTTTTGGTTGTGTTTTTAATTATCACAACTGATCACCGAAGTGATCTGATACACACTCACATAACCATTTCTCTGATTTTGCCTATCTCTCAACTGCTGAAACTCTTGAAGTTACCTGATTCAGTTTTGCATCATTTTCTTTAAAGAAGAATGTTTTCTTAAGGGGGAAAGTTATGCATGCTGACATTGTTGGGAAATTGTTTTGAATATGGTTTTGACATCATCAATTAGGGGGAAATTGTTGGGAATTGTTGGGTTATGGGTCAGCAGATGGTCAAAGAAATACTATTCAAGGTATTACGGGAATAAATGAATTATTATATAAAAAGAAAAAGGGTGAATTTGTTTGGGTTAAATAATATTGGGGGGAATCATAGTAGTACTATAGAATTGAAGATCCCAAAACCCAGTTACAAAGCCCAGCTGACAGTTCCCGAAACCCGGCTGACATTCAGTAGTGTGTTGTCCCTAATAAATTCAATGATGTATAGGATTAGACTGTTCGTAATATTCTATCGTTAAATCTAAGTCCTGTACGGGGTAAATTGTTGGATTGATCGTCTATTTTGAAGTTACTCTCCAGATCTCCAAGTCATCATTGTAATGTCTGCGTTTCTTACCGTCATCATCTGATCATCGACTCAGTAGAAGACAGTCATCAGCTGACTGACATCAGCATACAGTCATCAGCTGACCATCAACTCAGTAGAAGACATCTCATCAGCTGACTGACGTCATCATATATATCAGCTGATCTTCATTCAGTAGAAGACTTACTATCAGTAGATATATATCAGTAGAAGAAACCTATGCAGACTCAGTACCTTCGCAATTCAACAACTGACTACTCAGAGATATATCTTGTCAGTCGACACTCAGACGAAGAAGACAGAAGACTTCAAGTCTACTGTATCCAGCAGAAAACAACTCAGCAGTTAAAGTCAAATCGAGAATCAGCAGATTACAGTACAAGGTATTACGAGTCAAAGTCAGACTCAGTAACGAACCGCACTACCTCGAACAAAGAGAAAGCAGCTTAAAGCAAATATTCTCCGACAAACTAAAGCTACTTTCAGGTAAAGTAAAGAACAATTTGCTGGAACAACTCGAGTTTATAGCCGTTTTCATTGGACGGTTGTGACACGTGGCATCGTCTTTTTCCAACGGATATATGCCTGCTTCACGACTATATATAGAGAAGAAATTCAGAACTCCAAACACAGGGGGAGAATACGAGAAGAAGAGAGAAGAATAAAAAGGGGGAATACAGAGAAAGAATAAGAGCGATAGCGAGATAAATTTGGAGGAAAATCACACTTCTCTATCTAAGCTCAGTGTCATATCTATAGCTTAGTATTTCGAAGGAGTTCATATTTGAGCTTGATCCTTATTGTAAAAGGACTTTTTCATAGTTGGAGAGTTTGTCAAACACTTTAGTTTGATATTGTTGTAAACTGGGACTTGCTCAGTATAATCCCCAAGCCGCAGTTTGTCATGTGCACAAGCTGACTGAGACTAACTCAGTATAATAAATAGCCTCCTGATCTTTCGGGACAGTGGACGTAGGACTTGAGTGATGTCCGAACCACTTTAAAAATCTGTCTCTCGCTTATATTCTCATTTTCTGTTGCATTGATTTTAACTGCTCATACTGAAAACCATTCTTTAAAATCATTCAACTGAGTTTCAGAAAACTTCATTGTCTATTCTACTGAACTGAAACTATTTTGAGAAAAACGTTTTCCACTCAACTGATTTGGGCCTACACATTTCCGCAACCACTGAACCTCTGAAGATACTGAATTCTGACTCAGTCAGTTAGCAGATCTCAGTAGAGTCAATATCGTGTTATAAGTTAAAAAATCGGTTTCAGTTGTTCAAGCTCCATGAATGTAATAAGTAGAGTATCCACTAGCGATACTACGTTTAAGTACTATACAGACCCATGCAGGCTACCAAAGCTTGCTTATTTAATTAATTTGAATCCCATAATTAATTCTAGTGAACAACGCAAATATTTGAAAAAATAGTCAATTAAACACAATGCCACGAGTCAACATAGAAAAAAAAAAGTAACTTTACCGACTAGCGTGAGCAGAGAATAAAGTGTTTTACATCTTGTATTCAAAGTATAAATAATTGATTGTGTTATATTTTATATCAATAAATAATTGGGATTGAAACCCATTGTATAGAATAATTAATTGTGTTATATTTTAAGAATAAATTTAAATCAATAAGAAAA
>JAPVEC010000102.1:0-7500 GCA_028984105.1 Lavandula angustifolia | reverse complement strand
TCATTATTTACTGTTGCATTGATATACTGTGCATACTGAAAAATATCTTTAAAATCATTCAACTGAGTTTCAGCAAGCTTAATCGACTGCACTAATATACTGAAACAGTTTTGATAAAAATGTTTTCCTAACTCAACTGAATTTGGGCCTACACATTTTTGCACTACTGAACTTTATATGAACGGTACTGAATTCTGACTCTAGTCAGCTAGCAGGCCTCAGTAAAGTCAGTCACTCTGCCACGCGATTCAGAACAGCTTCTCTAGTCTGCTGAACTCGTTCAGTACGACACTATCTTGAAAAGGATTGTTTGCGTTTTAAGTTGAGAAATCGGTTTTCAGGTGTATTCACCCCCCCCCTCTACACTTGAACGTTACTCTCGGGACCAACAATTGGTATCAGAGCAGGAGTTCTCTAAGACTCTTGTTATTCTGAAACTGGTCTACTTGAACGGATCCGGAAAACGTTTTCACTGTATATCATTCTTCATTCATATCATTATTCACTATGTCTGATATGTCAGGAATCAGAATGGTACCCATGTTCTCAGTAGAGAACTATGGTGTATGGCGGGTCAGAATGGAGGCACACCTGACCTCCCTCCACGATAGCATGACAGAAGTTCTAGAGGACGGACCTATCGTTCCATTGGTCGATAGCGTCGTAGCTCAGGACCCTGCACAAGGAGGAGGAATGGTGACCGGGAAGAAGATACCCAAAGATAGAAGTCTCTTCACCCCTGAGGAGAAGAAGCTTCACAACTTAGACCGCGTTGCCAGAAATACCATACTGACCACTGTGAGCGATTCTTATCTCGGAAGGGTTCAGGACTGCAAGTCCGCAAAAGAACTCTGGGATACTCTAGCACTACTGAGTCGGGGGACTCAGAACTTCAAAGCAAACAAACTCGCGCTGGAACTTTAGAAGCTGGAGAAACTGTCTCTCATACCTGGTGACTCCATTGAAGATCTCAACGTCAGATTCACGGATCTGATGAACTCTATCAACGGGCTAGGAAAGACATTCTCCAACCGAGAGATGAATCTCAAAATTTTGAGGGCACTGCCAGACGGTCACTAGACTCCCTTTGCTACCTTATTGCATCATTCTGATTTAGATATTGTTACTCCTAACTATATCTTTTCAGAACTTAAAGTTGAGGAGTTCGAGTTTGGCCTACCTCAAAGGAAGCAACGAGCTAAAGCTGACACCCAAGTCGACCTTGCCTTTAAAGCATCATTTAGCATAGTAGCTCCGGCGTCTAGCAAGGCTGAACCTTCACTCAACGACATACAAGAAGGAAACTTAGCCAAGAAGTACGCGCTGCTTGCCGTGAAGTATCAGAAGGAGAAGGAGAGGCGCAGGAAGCTCTCAAGAGTCGTCAGAGACTCTAAGGGTAAGAATGAATATACACCTAAACGCACTCCTGACACGCATACTTCTGAATGCAGAAAACAGGAAGACTCAGCTCAGTCGAAAGACAGCGAAAGCAAAGAAGAAAGAGTCACAACCTGCTATAACTGTAAGAAGTCAGGACACTATCAGTATGACTGTCTTGAGCTTAGTACTGCTAAAAGAGCAGCACGCAAAGCACGAAGGGAGAAGTTCATCAAGAAACGACAAGCATATATTGTTGGTGAACTCTCAGACGACTCAGATGAAGTCGACTCCTTCATGGATTCATCAGACGATGAAGCAGCGTTTATGGCCATAGAGCTTGAAGCTGAAGAAGGCGTTGAAAAGTGTCTCATGGCAGGAGAAGAGGATGAGGTAAACTCTCACGCACCGTTTAACTCCTCTTCACACTGCACACACGACACTATTTCAGGTGCAGATGAAAATCTGGACGTCGCGATTGCATACGAAGAACTACTCGACTAGCAGATTCATATGAGTCTGCAGCGCAGTAAGACTCTTCAGGAGTTGCATACCCTGAAAGTGGAGAATCAGAGACTTTCTCAGGAGAGTCAGGTTGCTACTGAGTTAGAAGGACTTGTGTTGAGACTCAGGGAGGAGATTAACTCTCTGATGGCCAAGTCTCAAGCATCAAGAATATCGATCTCGAGATCGACCAATGACTTGACTCAGAAAGATACTGAACTGAGTTTACTGAAGCAAGAGTTTTCAGGACTTCAGACCGAGCATGAATTGCTGAAGAAAAGTGATGATGTCTGGAGGAACCTGATGACAGAGCGGTACATGGGCGCTGAAAAGAAACTTGAAGCTATGCTAGCAAGCAACAAGCCCAAGCACTGCAAGGAGGGACTTGGATTCAGCCATTGAGCCTCCTCATCTGCCCCCGTACGCTCAGAAAACCTTCTAGCTGATAAGTTTGTTCAAGGGAAGACCAGCAATGCAGAGATACTGAACCCCCTAGCCAAGAACAAACAGAAGATGAAGGTACCTCATCTCAGTTATCAACATTCTGACAAGAAGATCAGCACCAAATCACCCCAGTTCAGTCAAGGGGAAACCAGCAAAGCAAAATGGGCCGATCAGTATGGACCTCCGCAGCTAACGCATTAAGCTCAGTATGGGTCATATTACTATGATCCTATAGTCAGGAGAGGATCCAAAAGTCAAAAGAAGAAGAAGAAGAAGAAGAAAGCCGCACAGAAGGCAAAGGTCAGCAGTCCACCTACTCAGAAGATCAGGACTGCTGAACCTGTAAAGCCTCAGAAGTCAGCATCGACCAGTCCAGTGGTCAAATATGTTGACAAAAGTGGAAAGAAACTGTCTGAGACCACCAGGGTGAAGGATAATTGAGGTTAGGAACGATTACCTTCCACCTTCGTATGTTGTTGCAGCTCTGATTGTTGCTCCTGTGTCAGATCTTCTGATCTGTGTCCCGACCTTTTTCTTCCACTGGGTGGTCAGAGAACTGAAGAAAATTTAAGATTATTATCTCTCCTCACATTCACGCCGTGCGCCAATGATTATGTGTGTGTGTAATCTATTTCTGTACAAAATACTAATATATATAGGCTTCAAAAGCCAATATAATATTAATATATTTGTAGCCCATTAATTTAATTATATTTCTAATGGGCTTCCACCTACTTAGCCCATAATACAATTAATTAATTCACTGGGCTACTAATATTTATCAATTAATTCGCCCAGCCAATTAATTCCAGATAAATAACATTATTAAATAATGTAAAAATACATTAATCCATTAATAATGATTTTTGAGAGACAATAAATTACTAGGCAACTAATGGGGCCATATCAGGGATCTAATACAAGAAATAAAGTTGAGCCTCAAATTAATTAATTATCTATGCTCAGCCCAGAGCAAAATTAATTAATAAACACAAATTCGTTCCACTAGAGAATCCGTGCTGACTTACCCCTTTATCCCAAATTGAGCAAGGACTTGTATTTTAGACTTAATCGATCTCCGTATTTAAGATAGAAATATCCGTTAATTATTTAAGCTCACTGACAGCTTAAATTAATTAACATCTTATATTCCTGAGTAGTACCACTCGACCTTATTAACACACCTGAACTTAATCAACCGGACGGGTTTAGTGTGCTAATCCTTCCGAGTTCCTCAGGGGATATTATCAACCCATTTTACTAGGACACGGTTGCAAGATACAGACAACCAGCCTGAGCCACAAATAACTACTAACACCCAAGATACGTAGATGCGATCGCGATGACGTTCACCATAGTAGGTCAAAGTGATAGATAGCCAAATGCACTCAGCTGAAGTCTTATCAAGCTTAAGACCAGCTAAGTCACCGAGATCTTGGTTCTCCACTAAGGTCAGTTAGGAGAACACATCTCACTGTGATCCATCAATACACCACCTTAAGTGTACCAGTAAACACAAGCAGCTAAGACAAGCCACTTCTTATCTAAACTGCAGCTTAAACCGACAACTTATCCTGAAGTTGTCTCAGCTGTGATAACTGTTTATATCTTGTCAGTTCAACCAATTTGTGTTGTCTTATGTGATACCCGACACACCACACAAATCTAACTTTTATACAAGATAAAGGATAACATGTGCAAATATATACATTTATCAGATAGGAGAATAAAATAGTGGTAAGGACAAAAACACTTTGTATACAAGCATAAAACCTGCTTCCAGTATACAAAATCCCAACAATTCTCCCACTTATACTAAAGCAAACTTTTAGTATACAATGTGTTAGTTCTAGGTACAAACTAGTACTCAGCTATCTATCCTATCTATCACTGCATCTTCTCCCACTTATACAAAAGTTTATGCAGTCCTAAGTGGGGGGCATCACTACCACTCCTAGGCCACGAATATACTTTTCGTAAACCCGAACTGATAAGCTCTTCGTGAAAGGATCAGCTAGGTTGTCTTCAGTTCCAATATTGTTAATCACCACGTCTCCTCGATGTACGAATTCTCGTATGATATGGTACTTCCTGTCTATGTGTTTAGACGCCTTGTGGGATCTGGGTTCCTTTGAATTTGCCACTGCACCCGCATTATCACAATAAATTGTGATTGCTTTAGGCAAACTCGGAACAATATCAAGATCCAGGAGGAAATTCTTGAGCCAAACCGCCTCTTTAGGAGGCTTCCGAGCGGCCCACATACTCGCTTCCATGGTTGAGTCTGCAATGCATTTCTGCTTTGCACTCCTCCATGAGATGGCTCCACCTCCCAAGGTAAACACATAACCCGAGGTAGACTTCTTCTCGTCTCTATCAGCCTGGAAATCCGAGTCTGTATAACCCATAGGCACTAGATTGTCTGACTGGTAAACAAGCCTATAATCTCTAGTCCTTTTAAGGTACTTAAGAATGTGCTTTACTGCAGTCCAGTGGTCCTGTCCAGGGCTAGACTGATATCTTGAGACCATGCCTACAACATATGAGATATCTGGTCTCGTACAAAGCATTGCATGCATGAGGCTACCGACAGCGAAAGCATATGGTACCAGCCTCATACTTTCTATCTCTTCATGCGATTTAGGGCACTGATTCTTTGATAGAAAAATGCCATGTCTGAAAGGTACTGAACCTCTCTTGGTATTTTACATGCTAAAACGAGCAATAACAGTATCAATGTAGGACGCTTGTGACAAGCTCAACATCCTTTTCTGGCGATCTCGGATAACTTTGATCCCAAGGATGTAAGCAGCTTCACCTAAGTCCTTCATTTGAAACTGCTCGGATAACCACATCTTTACGTCTGATAACACTTCAACATTGTTGCCAATGAGAAGGATGTCATCTACATAAAGTGCAAGAAACACCACTGATCCATTAACACAGATACGGTACACGCACACCTCGTTAGGACAGGATACAAAACCATAGGATTTGACTACCTCGTCAAAACGCTGGTGCCATAACCGGGAAGCTTGCTTAAGTCCATAAATTGACTTCTTAAACTTCCAAACTAGATGCTCTTCGCCTTCCTTCACATAACCATCTGGTTGTTTCATATAGATGTCCCTACCTTTTTCAAGGTTACCGTTTAGGAATGCGGTCTTGACATCCATTTGTCAGATCTCAAGGTTCATGTGAGCTGCTATGGCAAGGAGAATCCTAATAGACTTGATCATTGCTACGGGCGAGAAGGTCTCTTCATAATCGATACCTTCTTTCTGGGTAAAACCCTTCGCCACTAGCCTGGCCTTAAATGCCATGATCTCTCCATTCGGTCCTCTCTTTCTCTTGTATACCCACTTACTACCAATAGCCTTGCAGCCCTCAGGTAGTTCAGTGATCTTGTATACATCCATATCAGTTATGGACTTAAATTCTGAGTCTATAGCGATTCGCCAGGAATCTGCATCTATATCTCCCACTGCTTCGTTGTAGGTCCAGGCATCAACGGTATCCTGTTCATCTGCCGGGAGATGATCAGACGTCTCCCAAGTGAACATATATCGATTAGGTGTAAATATCACCCTCCCACTACGTCGAACAGTGTCAGGTGCTGTGTTAACAGATTGTGCAGTTACTCGTGGAGTACTATCTGGCACAACTGGCTGTTCAAGTGGAACTCGACCACCTTGTAATTCTTCAAGGATGATGTCGACTCGAGACTTATGGTTACTAATGTAATCCTCTTCTAAGAACCGAGCATTAGTGCTAATAACGATCTTCTGTTCTTTAGGATCATAAAAGTATCCACCCTTCGTTTCCTTCCGATACCCTATAAACAACATCACTTCTGAACGTGATTCCAATTTGTCGGCTTGCCTATTTAACACATAAGCAGGATAATCCCAAATCCTTAAGTGGTGCAAACTAGGCTTATGCCCATTCCACAACTCAAAAGGGGTCTTTTGTACCGACTTGGAAGGCACACGGTTCAGCAAGTATGCTGCAGTCTCTAGGGCATATCCCCAAAAGGAAACTGGCAAAGTTGCATAACTTATCATGGACCGAACCATCTCTAAGAGAGTTCGGTTCCTTCTCTCTGACACACCATTCTGCTGGGGCGTGCCCGGTGCTGTCAGCTGGGATGTAATCCCACATTCTGTCAAGTAGTCCTTGAACTCATTGGATAGGTATTCCCCACCACGATCAGATCGCAGTGTTTTGATTTCTTTACCTAGCTTCTTCACCACTTCTGCCTTGAATTCCTTAAAGGTTTCAAAGCAATCCGACTTGTGGCGAAGAAGGTAAACATATCCATACCTTGAGTAATCATGAGCAAATGTGACGAAGTACTTATACCCTCCACGAGCTTGTGTAGACATAGGCCCACACAAGTCAGAATGTATCAAACTTAATACTTCTGTGGCTCTATAACCCTTTTCCTTAAAAGGCCTAGTCACCATCTTTCCTTCTAAGCAGGGTTCACAAGTTGGAAATTGTTCTACATGGAGAGACTCCAGTGATCCATATTCCACCAACCTTTGAATCCTATTTAGATTGATGTGACCTAGTCTTAAGTGCCACATATAAGTTTGGTTTACCTTAGAAGATTCTTTCCTCTTCTTAGGATTTGATGATGAGGAAGCAACATTAACAGAATTACGCAGATTACAAGTAATAGTATATAAAGATCCATTTAATAGCCCACCACAGATGAAATCATCGTCTTTCATGATAGAAACTTCACTATCAAAACTTGATTTATAACCATCCATGATGTAGAGTTTTGAAACAAAAATTATGTTTCGCCTAAACTCAGGCACATATAAAACATCTTTAAGTACTAAAATAGAACTATCAAAAGAAAGATGTAGATCTCCAATGGCAATTGCAGGAACTCTCGATCCATTGCCCATTGAGATTACCACCTTGCCATCGCTCAATTGCCTTTTCTGCAAGAAACCTTGCAAGGTGTAATAAACATGATCAGTGCCCCCGAATCCACTACCCATTCGTGGGTAAAAGTGGAAACCATAATAGTTTCAGTTACAAGAGCGACTCGCGTCTCTTTCTGTTTTGCCTTGACATCTGGATTATAATTCTTCCAGTGTCCTTTCTTACCATTCTTGAAGAACCTTCCTTTCTCCTTTGACATTTGCATGTTGCCGGTAA